>JASTWL010000863.1:0-71396 GCA_035220575.1 Temnothorax rugatulus | reverse complement strand
TATGATCACGCCGGTAAAGAATAAAATATACTAAAATAGAAAAAGTATACGTCACAATTTCTACAATTCCGCGATAGTGAATATATTCATACAACTTCCGAAAAAGATATGTTATCCTTATAACCTCCATTCAACGGTGGGAGAATGGTAGGACACGCGTCTTGTGCGTCAGCTGACGCGTGCGACGTTGCCAAGCAGCCACTCAAAACGGCCGCCATGACTCTCGTGTCGTGTCGAAACGTCGAAAGTTGCCGAAAGTTTGTCGAAAGTTTCGCTTTATTTATATACGGTACGGTCAATCAGTTTGGTGTCGCGTCAGTATCTTTAGAAATGTTTATTGCATCGATTAAACAGTTTTTTATTCGTTTATCTACTCGAGAAGTATGAACGTATTCCATGAATGTGCGATCTGACTCTTCTTTCCCTATTATCACCATGTAAAATTGACAAAGTTTGCGGACATATATCTCCGGAACCAAGCGGTAAAAAAATTCGAAATTTTTCAGACACTCTAGGAACGTTAACCTTTCATTTAATACCATATTTTCCGGGCTATCTACATTTGACCTAAATGCTAGAACCACCTTAATGTCTTTTCACCTGAATCTGAGATTTTTATAGTAAGTACATGTAACGTGCAGTGTAGAATTGGACTATCTCAGATGAGGAGGCATTAATGACCGCAACCGTACATATAAACTGCAGAGATTATACAAGAGAAAAAAAAAACATATATGAACATATTTTATATAATATTTTATATAATATCATATAATTAGGTATATTTAAATATGTTTTTATATGAAAAATTTTTTACCGGAATATAATTCACACAAATAATTTTATGAGACTACCAAATCTTGTTTTGTTTCTAAAATGGCGTATCTCCCTAATTAAACTTATAATTTTGTACGTTATAATAACGTTCTCCTTAATTTGATTGTATACTATATCCGTCGAGTTTTACTTATTTACGTTGCTTATATATATCGCCCAAAAGTAACGTTTTTCAACATAAGACAGATACTGTCATCAATCAAAACGGTCGAAAGTGATGGAATGTTCTCAGGAAAAATTGTAGAATATGCCAGAATAAATTAGGTTAGTGCTATATACATATGCAATAATAACTCAAGGATAACAAATAATGAATATCACTATGCTGACATTTGTAGACCTACAACATATATTCAAATATTTATATAAACTTTATTAAATATAGAGCTATTTTATTTAAATATTTATAAGAACTATGTATAAATCGTACATTTGATATATCTATCTCGAAATTTCTGCAATATTAATGTGAAACAAATAAATATCTAATGTAAATAAATATCTTATCTAAATTTCTAAATTGTCTATATCTATGATGCATGAAAAAACGTGAAAATAAACGATTCATATTTATTTAAATTATATTTGCAAAATAAAAAATTATTATTATGATTTGAGAGGCACATTTATGATCAGAATTGCAAATAAGTATTATAAGGATGCTCTGATAAAAAATTTATTCGCAGAATTTTCTTTAGCTATTGATTGTTTTGTTATTACATATTTTATAACCTTTAGTATTAAAATAATTTTTGATTGTGTACTTACTCATCTCGATTCTGGATTCTTGTGGAATGTCTTCTTAAATGTACTCGTAAATATACCGTTTCTGTTAAGAAAGACACTGTTTTACCACACTTTTTACATTTTGCTTTATATCCCGGTAACTCCGAGTAATATTGTTTTAAATCGTCAGGTAGTGTGTAAGTTTTATCGAGAGATATTCCATGTTTCTTTAATAAGTGTACTCTCATTATTTTTGTGCATCTTCTTGGATCAGGTATCTTAATTTTTTTTTTACAGGTCGTGCACTTCACCAGCGAAGGTTTCAATTCCTCGAAATAATTCCACAACTTGCTGCGTTTCGGTTTTATTGTAACCATTCTGTAATACAGACTGTCTGATATAAAATATGGTACAGTGATTGGTTCAACAAGCGTTTGTAGAATATCTCACAAAGGTCATAAAGAGGCATGGTTCACTTATTAGGATGTATGTTTATATAGTTAAAATTTTTATAATTACCAGACCGCGTACAGATCTTGAAACATATCTTTTTCAATTAGAAGGATAAAAAACGTACCAAGTGTACGTGCACATTTATGAGCAAAATTGCAAATAAATATTATATGAATGCTCTGACAAAAACTTTTATTTACTCAATTTTCTTTAGTTATTGATTGTTTTATCATTACATTTATTTTATAATCTTTAGTATTTTAATAATTTTTTGAATGTGATATACTTACTTATTTCGACTCTGGATTCTTATGGAATGTCCCCTTCTTAAATGTTTTCGTAAATATGCCGTCCTTGTTAAGAAAGACACTGTTTTGCCACAATCATTACATTTTGCCTTATATCCCGGTAACTCCGAGTAATATTGTTTTAAGTCGTCAGGTAGTGTGAGAGTGTCATTATCGAGAGATATTCCATGTTTCTTTAATAAGTGTACTCTCATTATTCTTGTGTGCATTGTTGGATAAGATATCTTAATTTCTTTTTTACAGGTCGTGCACTTCACCAGCGAAGGTTTCAATTCCTCGAAATAATTCCACAACTTGCTGCGTTTCGGTTTTATTGTAACCATCCTGTAATACAGACTGTCTGATATTAAATATGGTACAGTGATTGGCTCAAGCGTTTGTAGAATATCTCACAAAGGTCATAAAGAGGCATGGTTCACTTATTAGAATGTATGTTTATACGGATATGTAGTTAAAATTTTCATAATTACCAAATCGCGTACAGATCTTGAAACACATCTTTTTCAATTAGAAGGATACAAAACGTACCAAGTGTACGTGCACATTTATGAGCAAAATTACAAATAAATATTATATGGATGCCCTGACAAAAACTTTTATTTACTCAATTTTTTTTAGTTATTGATTGTTTTATCATTACATTTATTTTATAATCTTTAGTATTTTAATACTTTTTAAATGTGTACTTACTTATCTCGATTCTGGATTCTCATGGAATGTCTCCTCCTTAAATGTTTTCGTAAATATCCCATACTTGTTAAGAAAGTAAATATTTTGCCACAATCATTACATCTTGCCTTATATCCCGGTAACTCCGAGTAATATTGCCTTAAGTCGTCAGGTAGTGTGAGAGTGTCATCATCGAGAGATATTTCATGTTTTTTTAATAAGTGTACTCTCATTATTTTTATGCGTCTTGTTGGATGAGATATATTAATTTTTTTTTTACAGGTCGTGCACTTTACCAGCAAAGGATTCAGTTCCTCGAAATAATTCCACAACGTGCTGCATTTTCTATTCGATGCCATAACCGTTCTGTGATACATATTGTTTAATATTAAATGTGGTACAGTGATTGCAAGCGTTTGTAGAATTTCTCACAAAGGTAAAAAAGAGATATAGTTTATTTATTAGCATGTACGTTTATACGGATATATAGTTTGAATGTACCTAATTACCAGATCTCGCATATAGATCTCCAAGCTTACCTTTTTTCAAGAAAAATAAAAAACGCGCCGAGTATACGTGCTCCATACAACACCTTTATCAAAGAGAGAAAATTTTGATGTAATTTGGTCTTATAATGCTATTTGTATCTTTTTGCTACAAAAACAATAATATTAGAAGGTTTGCGCTAAGTAAATATGATAAGAAACACTTGGCGTCAAGTGTCTTTTGTGTGTGAATCTAAATATTAAAAAAACAGTACAGGCTGTGTACCTTTTGATATCACTATATTCGTAGTAAAATATATGTAATTATAGGACCAAATTAGATCAAAATTTTTTTCTGTACAGATTTTGTATGGAGTACGTACACTTGGCGCGTTTTTTAACTTTTTTTGAAAAAGGTATGTTTTGTACAGATATCTTCTCTCTTTTACAAATATGTACATGGAAAGCATAAAAATATAAAATCTTTGATACATAAGAAACCTCGAACGTTTCTTATAGACAAGTGACGTTGGTCAACTTCAGCTTGTTTCGTTCTGAGATGTACGTGTTGTAGTATATGATTTTGAACAAATGTCTCAATTGTTATAACCACAAAAAATCAAAGTTTCGGTGTCGACACTGAAAATTTAGGCGTTGACACCGAAAATGGAGTGTAAACACCCAAAGTTGAGTGTGAACACCAAAATCTTGGGTGTTTTTTTCGTAAGGGTTATGTGTGGTATAAATTTCAGTACCTCTTGCGCTACTCGTTTTCGAGAAATACTTATGTAAAGTACGCGCTTTGATGAATTTTTCGCTCGGTTCAGAGTGACAGAAAAGGAGAGGCGTCAGTTATTTGGCAACGCTGCAGCGTATTACTCACTTGTAATTTTGTTTCGATTTCGTCCGATCGGTTTAATTTTCCGTTTGATCTCCCATTCAACAACAATTTAACATTCTTTTCCGTTAATTCTCTGCTTGCCCAGATAACCCACACTGGTTATTTCTTCGCTATTCAAAATTTATTACTCTGATGATTTACTTTTATTTTAATAAACGAAACCTATTGTTCATTAAATATCTAGCGATTTGTGTGGAATTATTTTGTGTCCGTTTGACAACTTTGCGTTGCCCTGCCTCTACCCTGCCCCTCTGCCGTTAGGTCGAGCTGGCTGGCTCCTCGTGCGACAGGCTTTGATTCTCGCGATTTCGCGTTAAGTTACCGAGAATTTCGTGGACGCGAGGGCATCGCGTCTGGCGCCCTATGGATTGATTTGAGAGCTGCCTGACTCGCGCGAGGGATTATCCCGAGAGGCCTATCACCCGACTCTCCTGGCGTTCCTTTGCTCCGGCCGAAAAGGCCGTGACAGTATGTGTGTGTGCGTGTGCGTGCGTGTGTGTGTGTGTGTGTGTGTGTGTGTGTGTGTGTGTGTGTGTGTGTGTGTGTGTGTGTGTGCGGATTTTTTGTACACGCATCTACTTCTACAATTTTTTAGATACCGGGTTGAAATTTTGCACACAAATAGAGTATTATAGAAAAAGTATGTTCTCCTCTAATTTGATTAAAATCTGTCGACCGGTATGGATTTTAAGGGGATTTTCATTTTTTAGAAAAGTGTGTTTTACGCTGTAGTTTTCTCAATATTTCAGATATCGATCTATTTCTAATTCTATTATATTCTTCAGTTTTTTCTACCCCTATTTCATATATAATTTTTTAAGATTTGGTAAATCAGTTCTTGAGTTACAGACGTTTGAAATTTCGGAAAATCTGTACATACATAGAAGCCTTATAAAGTTTGGTCTAATCAACCAAATTTTAAAGAATTATATATGAAATAGGGGTAGAAAAGCTTGAAGAATATAACAGAATTAGAAAAAGTTGCCAATAATTAATACTAAATTGCCCAAAATTGAGATTTGAGGTATAGTCTTTAAGGGTTAAAGTTGACTTGAGTGCCAAAATGCAACGTGATACAGAATTAGAAAAAATATCCGCGAACGCGCCTTACGTGAAGCTCTACCTCTTGTGTGGTGTGGAAAAGAGTTCAACTACGAGCAATGTTGTCGCCAACTTGACGGCACGACGCTCATTATGGCAATGTTTGCCGTCGACATTGTGTCGATTGTAAAACTCCATTTGTGCTACTATTTATTATTTCATAATTTTAGTAATAAAAGCAATTTTTATATATTTAAAAAATTATTTTAAAGTAGAAATAAAAAACTAATGTATAAATAAAAAAATGAAACAAAATGGAAAAATTAAGAAATATACAAAATTAATAGGGATCATTTTAGTAAAAACATTAATTATTTAATTGATTTTTGTAATAGTATAACAAATATTAGTCGCAATAAAGATTATCAAAATAAAAAAAGTGTGCAAGTAGAAACTTGCACATTGCTTCCTTATAATTTTTAAGTGTACAAATTATAAATTTGAACATTACTTTCTCACAATTTTGAAGTAGGTATACAAATTATAAATTTGCACGTTGCTTAATCAACATTTTATTTCGCTCATAAAGCTTTCTCTATGAGGAAGCCAAATTAATAAATATCTACTAATAATTATACATAAAAAAAGGCTTCCTCACAAGAGGAAGCTTTATGAGCGAAATAAAATGTTGATTAAGCAACGTGGAAATTTATAATTTGCATACTTGAAAATTGTGAGAAAGTAATGTTCAAATTTATAATTTGTACACATAAAAGTTATAAGGAAGCAATGTGCAAGTTTCTACTTGCACACTTAAAAACTATGAGGAAGCAATGTGCAAGTTTCTACTTGCACACTTTTTTATACGCGATCAAAGGTCCATAATTTTTTTAGAAATGTGTGGCAAATTTTGAAATATCGGGCTATTTATAGTTTTATTATTGTTACGCTCGACCGCGCGTCCACAGCACTTGCACTCGCTCATTCAACGCGTTTGCTGTGCACTCGCGCAAAAGAAAAGAAACTCCGTGTTACAAAGAGGAAGTCGTTTATTACGATAACTCGTACAACTTGAGAACACGGGCTGTCACGTCAGAACGAGGCGGAAGCCCAGAACAGAATCAAACAGGCGAAGGCCATAAACAACGCGGTCGTCAAGGAACGATCCGCAATTCCTTCCCGGCTCGCAACTTCAATCCGGAGAACGCTTCACGCGAAGCCGAAGGACGTAACACTACCCTCCCCCGCTCTTCCAGATTGTCGTCCCGACAATCAAACGGGGGAGTTCCCAACGAGGGGCTTCCTTGCTTTCCTTAGCTCGACGTCGTCTCTTGGGTTCTCGGCGTGTCTTCCTGCTCTCACCTTGGAACTCTGCCCTGGTTTCCGAGCTGCAGGCTTTCTTAACCCAACGATTCGCCAGCTCTAGCGCCCAAAATTCTCTCCATTATTATTTCGTCCTTGCGGTCGATCGTTCTTCTCCTCTGGGGGCCGGCGCCAAGATTCTGAACAAGGGGGGGGGGACCCATCGTCCTCTACGAGGACTCCCCAAGTCCCTGCCCTGGTATATTCACCCTTCGCCCCGCGGGAAAACCACGATTGAAAAACCGCGGGGAGGGTAGATTTTCCTTAGGCGCAATCGTTCACTCCTTTTTACTTCCCAAGCGGCTCGCTTCTTCTAAAATTCCTCAAGTGGCAACATTCCAACGTTCACGTCCCACTTCTCTGTGGAAAGAAAACTAAAACCAGAAATTTGTTTCCTAAAATATAAAAATAATGTCCAAATTAATGAAAATAATTCCTTGACAGGGCTCCTAACTTTCCTAGAAAAAGTTTTTCCTACTCTAAATTCGTCTTTCATGGAAGGACGCCAATCTATCGACGTGTACCACCTTACTCTTATGCCTTTTCGACCTTTGAATACAGTAAACTACCTCGTTTAACCTTTTGATTATTTCATAGGATCCTTCCCAATTGTTCTGTAGCTTCGGAGTTTTCCCTCTCTCTCTACGAGGATTATACAACCAAACCTTTTGCCCCTCTGTAAAATTAATCTGCCTAGCTTTCCGATCATAATGAGCTTTCATCCGAAAGGACTGAGTGTTAAGATTCTGTCTTACACTGGTATGGATTTCATTTAATTTTTTCCTTAAAATCTGTATATGATCCCCATCTGTTTCCCTATCCTCAAGTCCTGGAGGACTCCCTCGTAATAAATCTATCGGTAAACGGAGATCTCTTGCAAAATACAACTCAGCGGGAGTTGCACCTGTAGCTTCATGTTTGGAAGAACGATATGCTAACAAGAACATCGGGACCCAGCTATCCCAATCCTTTTGGTTTTCTGAAATAAATTTCGATAAATAATTGAGAATAGTCTGATGCTGCCGTTCTACTTGTCCATCCGATTGAGGATGCAAAGCAGTGATTCTAGTCTTTTTAATTCCTAACAAGCGCATCAATTCTTGGAACATCTTCGATTCAAAATTTCTTTCTTGATCTGTGTGCAACTCTAAAGGTATACCATGACGAGAAATCACTTGGTTAACAAAAATTTCTGCCACCGTGTATGCTCTAATATTCTTTAATGGGAAAGCCACCACCCATTTAGTAAAACAGTCGACGAAGACTAATAAGTAACGATTTCCAGAAGAAGAAGTAGGAAGAGGACCAAGAACATCCATCTGAATTCTCTCAAAAGGAACACCAACATTAAAAATCTGTGTGGTGACTTTTTTTTTCCCGAAGTTCCCTTCTTAGCAGCACAGACTTTACAAGTCCGGCACCATTCCTCGACATCTCGTTTGCAAGTGGACCAGTAAAATCGTTTTCGAATCTTTTTCAAAGATTTATTAATTCCGGAATGTCCACCGGAAGGAGAATCATGGGCTTCTTCCAAAACATGTTTAATCCGACTCCTAGGAACTATAATCTGAAAAATGTTTGACTTCAAATTAGGTGATTTCATCTTTTAAAAAGGACCCCGTTTTTCAGGACTAAAGTATCCCAATATAGCCAATAAATTTTAGCAGAAACATCCTACATAGTAATTTCTTCCCGAAGAGGGCAATTTCCTAACTCTTTCGCACGTAGAAAGATTGAGACAATTGGATCCTCCTACTGATTCCTTCTCCATTCTTCCAAATCATTTCCTTTAAGGATTATACGAGCTACCGCTCCTCCTTCATTCGAAGATTCCTTAGCTTCCACTTTCGAACAATAACTACAACCCTCTACTAAACAAAGTCGCCTAGACAACCCGTCAGCGTTACCATGTAATTTCCCTTTCCGATAAGAAATAGTAAACTCATACTGCTGAAGTCTTTCTAGCCAACGAGCCAATTGCCCCTTTAATTCTCTGAAAGACATTAACCATTGTAAAGAAATATGATCAGTACGGATTAAGAACTTTCGTCCATATAAATAATGATGAAAAGATTTCGTATAGTCGACTATGGCAAGTAACTCTCGTCGGGTTATACAATAATTTCTTTCTGACTTGTTTAATACTCGACTGTAAAAAGCAATAACTCTTTCTTTGCAATCCTGGAACTGGGAAAGCACTGCACCAATCCCATGGTTAGAAGCATCTGTATCAAGAATAAATTCTCCCTGATCTTTAGGAAAAGATAAGATTGGTAAAGAAATTAGAACTTGTTTTAATGAATCAAAAGCTTTCTGACAAGATTCCGTCCAATCAAATTTAGATTGATTCTCAGTTAACTTGAACAAGGGTTTTGCAATTGAAGAAAACCCTTTCACAAATTTACGGTAGTAGGAACAAAAACCTAAGAAACTAGGTACGTGTTTCTTTTCCCGCGGAATAGACCAATCTTTTACTGCTAAGATTTTCTCAGGATCAGTAGTAATTCCCTGCTCAGAAACAATTTAACCTAAATATCTTACTCTCCTGCCGAGAAGAGAACTACTTTTTGGGATTAATTTTTAAGTTAGCTGATCGTAAGCGAAGAAATACTTCTCTCAAATTGTCTATTATTCCTTCAAAAGTCTTACTGTAAATAATTACGTCGTCTAAATAAATCATACAAATCTTGAATAAGATTTTACGCAAAACTTTCTCCATAAGGCGCTGGAAAGTAGCTGGAGCATTACAAAGTCCGAAGGGCATAACAGTAAATTGCCATAAACCACTTCCTATTGAAAACGCGGTTTTTTCTTTGCCCTCAGGACGAATTCCTACCTGCCAGTAACCACTCTTCAAATCCAAGGTAGAAAACCAAGAATTCTCGGACAATTGGTCAAGAATATCATCTATCCTAGGCAACGGATAACGGTCCTTTATTGTTATTGCGTTAAGTTTCCTAATCAACACAAAATCTTAAAGAACCATCTTTCTTCTTTACTACCCTTATGAAAAAGTACACTCAACTTCGATGGTTAACACCCAAAGTTAAGTGTTAACACTAAACTTACGCGAGTTGACACTCAAATTTGGGCGTAAGTTTAGTGTTTGCCATCAAAGTTAAGTGTCAACTCTAAAATTTAGGTGTAGATTGAGTGTTGACCATTAAGGTTTAGGTAAGTTGTTGGTTTAATCCTCAATGATAAGTGTATATTGGGAGTTTATTCTCAATGATAAGTGTAGGTTGGGAATTAAGCCTTAATGTTTAGTGTAGGTTGGAGATTGATCCTCATCGTTGAATGTTGGTTTGGTGTTAACAGGGTGTTAACCTTGGTGTTAACAGGGTATTAACCTTTAATGTTCTATGTCGATTTAATCAGTGTCGCCATGATCCCTTTATCGTTGGGTGTCGTTTAAATGTTATTGTGTTAATCTTCATTAAAGTGTCAATTGACGGCCCTTATTATTATTATTAATCGAGTATTGATAATATAGTACTATAATTTATTCCGAACATATATGCACACACATACATAAAGAATATATTTTTTTTAGATTTATGTTTCTTTAAATTTGATTCTTAATTATTTTTTAATTTATTAAATAAATTCTTTATTTTGTCAGGTAGCGTCTTTAGGCGTTCTCATGCACGCTGTTAACATTATTATATTAATATTATATTATGTTAAATATACGAATTTTATATGAATAATTATTGTACATTAATTGTAATTGCATTATTATTTTTAATATTTACCAGTTATTATCAATACACGATTTTTGAACGCTATAAAGATATGTTATGTAGGAGTATAAGCAACAAGGAAGCGTCAGAATCAAAGGATCGCCACTAGTCCGTTCGATCATCGTGTCAAGCGATGTTAGGTGCGGTACTGACTCGGATGGGTGACCGCGCTGTACCCTTACGGAAAAATACACTCAACTGTTGGTGTTTAACCGTTAAAAAAACACCAAAGAAAAACCATTAAAGTTGGGTGTGATTTTTGGATCACCAATTGAAGGTTAACACCTTCAAATGATGGTTAACCTTTAATTGGCGGTCCGAAATCACACCCAACTTTAAGGGTTTTTCTTTGGTGTTTTTTTAACGGTTAACACCAAAAATTGAGTGTATTTTTCCATAAGGGTAATACTGCAGGGGAGACCCAAGAACTTGAAGATTCCTCTATGACCCCCTGACATTTCATATCTTGAATAATCGATTCAACTTTCTCACGCATGTGAATAGGAATACGTCTAGGAGTCTGCCCTTATGGAAAAATACACTCAACTTTTGGTGTTAACCGTTAAAAAAACACCAAAGAAAAACCCTTAAAGTTGGGTGTGATTTCGGACCGCCAATTGAAGGTTAACCATCATTTGAAGGTTAACCTTCAATTGGTGATCCAAAAATCACACCCAACTTTAAGGGTTTTTCTTTGATGTTTTGTTAACGGTTAAACACCAACAGTTGAGTGTATTTTTCCGTAAGGGTACAGCGCGGTCACCCATCCGAGTCAGTACCGCATCTACCCTGGCGGAAATATTTCTACAAAATTTAAAAAAAAATAAAAGTGTGCTACAAAAAACTATAAAATATAATTGCCAGAATCTATTGAAGTCTACATAAATTTAGGTAGTGCTACATAATTCTACATAAAAATTCTAGAATTGGAACACTTTTGTAAATTTATGTATTTTTCTATTGGAGTTTGATCTATAAATTTTTATGAATAACTACAACTTTTTGGATATATTATAAACAAAATAAAAAATAAAATTTACTTCTCTCGTTGAACATTATTTTATGGCTGAAAATCTTGATTACGTGCAAGCTTAATTAAATAAATTTATATTTTACTTAGAAAACTTGCTTACCACCGCTGGATTTGAACCTGAAACCCCTGGCTCTTGAGTCAGTCACCTTCCGCACTGTGCTATAACATTGATTGATGAAGACGTTTCGTATTGTCTATATATGTTACACTTATTGTTAGCAGAAAATTGTACATTTGTGTATTTTTCTATTGGGTCTTACAGCAAACTATACGAAAATAAAAACATAAATATTTTGACTTCTGCGAATTAAGGAGTTATTAATAATACATAAATTTTTGTAGATTTGTGTAAAAACTTGTAACATTTAACTAAAAAGTACAAATTTTAATTAGCCATAATTGTAATAGATTTTTGAGCTGTACAAACAAATCAGTATTTGTTACTATTCGTACAAAATTGTAGTATTTTATGAGAAACTAAAAACTGGATTAGATTCTAATTTGCTTAGTTTTACGTATGTAAATTGTGGTAGATTTCTATAGTCATTTATAAATAATTGTAGTATTCTACAAATGAGCAGATGTTTTAATTTTTTAAGATTTTGTTGATTCTCAAATTTTTAAAATTTGTAGATCTCTGTACTATTTTTTATTAAATTGTAGTTTTTCATGAAATACTACTTGCAATAATTTCATGATTTGAGAGCACTATAATTTATGGTACTATTTCATAGATATTTCTACAAAAAAATAATTATTTCTACAAAAAATTAAATATTTCGACAGAAATGTACAAATTTCTATTTTTAGTCCAGTTTTGTAGTTATTCATAGAAATTTTTTCCGCCAGGGTAACATCGCTTGACATCGATGATCGAACGGACTAGTGGCGATCCTTTGATTCTGTCGCTTCCTTGTTGCTTATACTCCTATGCTATATAACATATCTTTATAGCGTTCGTGTATTGATAATAGCTGGTAAATATTAAAAATAATAATGCAATTACAATTAGTGTACAATAATTATTAATATAAAATTCGTATATTTAACATAATGTAATATTAATATAATAACGTTGACAGCATGCATGAGAACGCCTAAAGACGCTACCTGACAAAATAAAGAATTTATTTAATGAATTGAAAAATAATTAAGAATCAAATTTAAAGAAACATAAATCTAAAAAAATATATATTTTTTATGTATGTGTGTGCATATATGTTCACGGAGTAAATTATAGTACTATATTATCAATACTCGATTAATAATAATAATAAGGGCCGTCAATTGACACTTAATAAAGATTAACACAATAACATTTAAACGATACCCAACGATAAAGGGATCATGGCGACACTGATTAAATCGACATAGAACATTAAAGGTTAACACCCTGTTAACACCAAACCAACATCCAACGATGAGGATCAATCTCCAACCTACACTAAACATTAAGTTTAATCCCCAACCTACACTTATCATTGAGAATAAACTCCCAATATACACGCATCATTGAGGATTAAACCCACAACTTACCTAAACCTTAATGGTCAACACTCAATCTACACCTAAATTTAAGAGTTGACACTTAACTTTGATGGCAAACACTAAATTTACGCCCAAATTTGAGTGTCAACTCGCGTAAGTTTAGTGTTAACACTTAACTTTGGGTGTTAACCATCGAAGTTGAGTGTACTTTTTCATAAGGGTGCTTAATCGGCCTTGCTTCAGTAAGATTTATGGTGTGCTCAATAACTTTGCAATTACCCGAAACAATTTCTTTCGAAAACACATCTTGGAACTCTGTTAGAAAAGAAGCAAAAACATCTTTTTGTGATTCACTTAATCCTTCCGAATTTTGAAGGAAAAGTTTGTTAAGAAATTCAGGAACTTTTTCAACCCCAGTTATTCGTGAACACAAAAATTCTGTTCCAACACTTTGTTTCCCAATTCCTAAAACAGGTTCAAAGATCTCTTCTAAATTAATTTTCCTAAGAAAATCCACTCCTAAAATACAATCATCTTGAATTTCTGCCACTAACATAGGAACTTCTAACGAAAACTTTTCTATTTCCACTCTCGCGAATACTTTAAACGCGATACTAACTTTCTCTCCAGTAGGATACCTTAAATAACAATTCTCAACCGGAATAAGCTGCTTTGAGGAACTGACTTGTCTTTTATTCAAAATAAAGATATCGGAGCCCGTATCTAATTTGAAAGTACAAGTTTTTTTTATCTACAGTACTATTGTAACAAAAATAATTATTTTCCGGAATTACCCTATTAATCCTGTAAGAATAAATATTAGTTTTCTCCAGGGCATTTTTCCCCGATGTCGAACTCGCCCCGCTCAGTTCGACTAATCCGTGTTTCCCTTTTTTTTCAATCCCGCAAAGAAGGACATTCTGCCCGGAAGTGCCCCGTCTTCCCGCAAAGCCAACATTCTCTCTGGTTTCCGAATTTAAATCTGTTATTATTTTTATTATTCTCGTCGCGCTTTAATTTGAAGTTATTTCCTTCTTTGTTTCCATCATCATTTTTATTTTTATTTTCGTTAAATTTCTTAAAATTATAACCTCCCTTCCTATCAAAACTATTCTCTTGAATGGTTTTAATAGCCTTAGAGTCCTTTTTACAAAACCATCGTAAAGAGCCAAAACAAATTGCGCACACGCAATTTTATCTCTAACAGTATGAGAACATTCGGGGTAAGCTAATTGAGAAAGTCTTTCGATTTCCGAACCCAAAGAAGCATAATCTTCGCCAAACTTTTGTTTTTTATTCGTGAATAACGAATAGTAATTTTGTGTGAGGTTACTTTCCCCAAAACGAAGCTCTGATTTTTATTTTAACTCTGAGAATTCTAAATTTTCTATGTCAAGTACACTCTCTAGAACCGAACGCGCCTTTCCTCTTAAACAAGAAACCAACGCCACGGTTTTTGTCGCGTCGCTCCACTGATTCGCGCGCGCGATTAAGTTAAACTGCGGAAGAACTCTCGCAACGGGACACTTCCGTCAAAAACGTCAGGCTTTAGTTTATAACCCAAATCGAGTCGCATTCTTTCCGACGAGGAATTTGTATCGGTAGGGGAAATATTGTCGGAGGAACTTAGCTGCGCAAATCTCTCCTCCATTCGCTGTATCGCTTCGTCCCTATGTCGAAGTTGAATAAAAAATTCTGCTTCTCGCTCCTGATGTCGCCTCCTCTCCTCCTGGAACGTTCGTAATTCCTCACGTGCAGCGCGTAACATCTCCGACTCGGAGAGCTGCTCTGGCGTCATCGCTCGTGGCCTTTTTCTGAGGTGGACGCACGCCGAGCGCGTCGTAGCCGCCGTTGTCATTTCGTTCACCGCTCGTTGACGCTCGCCCGTAAGGCTGATCCCGGACGAGTCCCCAAATGTTACGCTCGACCGCGCGTCTACAGCACTTGCACTCGCTCACTCAACGCGTTCGCCGTGCACTCGCGCAAAAGAAGAAACTCCGTGTTACAAAGAGGAACTCGTTTATTACGATAACTCGTACAACTTGAGAACACGGGGTGTCACGTCAGAACGAGGCGGAAGCCCAGAACAGAATCAAACAGGCGAAGGCCATAAACAACGCGGTCGTCAAGGAACGATCCGCAATTCCTTCCCGGCTCGCAACTTCAATCCGGAGAACGCTTCACGCAAAGCCGAAGGACATAACATTATATTCTTGGCTTAATTGTCTAGATCGGATCATGATCTAAGATCGGTATGATTCAAGTAATTAAGTCAAGATTGGGGCATGATTTAGACAATTAAGGGCGGAGTAAAGTTAATTCGGCGAAAAAAAGACATGTTTTTAAGATTTTTTTTTGGCGTAATGGATAGTGTTCGTTTATTGAAAAATTTACATATAATAAAGTAACATTTGAACAACATTCTCCTAAATTTTCATTGCAAAATATTCAAAATTGAGCGAGTGAAAATTAAACCCCGGAGGCGCCTCGAAAAAAAGTTGGTTTGCGGTGTGCACCATAACTCGCAACAGAATCATCTGAAACAAAAAAATCAAAATGCATTTGTTAAAGGAGATGTTTCTCGAGGTAATGACGGGAGGATTGTTTTTTTTTCGATTTTTCGATTTTTCGTAGCACTTGGGAGCCAAAAACCCGATTTTCGCTTTAAAAAATCGGCTAATTTGTTGTTGAAAAATTAGTAATTATTAAAAAAAACAAAAAAGCTCTCGACAATACCTGGTGAATTATGTGAAGAAGTACTGTGCAAAATTTCAAAGCGATTGGTCCAGTAGATTTTGAGTTATCGTGCACACGGACTTCAAATATGACAAGTCTCAGAAAAACGGTTTGAAAAACGCAGAAGAGTTTGGTCGCTTAGCGCTCATTGCACATAAGTTTGAGAACACTTCTCGATTGCATAAAAATCTGAGAAAATTCATGCATATTAAAGGTACTCAAAAGATTAATTTTGCATAATAATAATTCCAAAATGTTATTAACAAAATGATGAAAAAAAAAATTAGTCAACAAATTTCCCCGCAACCCAATTTTTTTTCGTGATTCGTTCATTTTTCTGAATACGTATGAATTTTTTCAGATTTTTCAATTATCTTTGAATTTTTAGAAATTCAAAATAAAACTCGATAATTTTCTTATACTCACTCAAAGTCGTCGATGCCAGGTCCGTAGAGCAAAAGGCTTCCATCAAGATGATCGAGAGCATCTTTTTGCGTTTGTCTACGCAAAACTCTTTCTTCTTTACTGTCGTGCGCCGCTTGCTCCTCTGCTCTACTAATTCGCAAATCGTCAACTTATCAACTCGGGCCCATTCGTGAAATTTATTCGGGGTCGAAAAATACAATAGCGCGCCGCGCAGCTGCCGCCCAGGTATAAAACCCGGCATGGAGCAATAGACGCTCAAATACTCATAACTTCGTCAATTTTACTCCGATCGACTTGAAATTTTAACACAATATTCTTGAGATATTATGCATTCATTTAAAAAATTAAAAAAAAAATGGAAAAAAAATTTAAATACTTTACCCCGCCCTTAAGCCAAGATCGGGGCATGATCAGGACAATTAAGCCAAGATCGAGGGACGATCCAGACAATTAAGCCAAGATCGGGGCATAATCCAGACAATTAAGCCAAGATTTGGGCATGATCCAGACAATTAAGCCAAGATCGGGGCATGATTTAAGTCAAGATCGGGGGACGATCCAGACAATTGAGTCAAGATCAGGGGACGAATTAGACAATTAAGCCAAGAACGGGGCATAATCTAGACAATTAAG
This sequence comes from Temnothorax rugatulus, assembly GCA_035220575.1. Classification (NCBI taxonomy): domain Eukaryota; kingdom Metazoa; phylum Arthropoda; class Insecta; order Hymenoptera; family Formicidae; genus Temnothorax; species Temnothorax rugatulus. The sequence continues at coordinate 54,555 of JASTWL010000863.1, read as the reverse complement.
CCATGATCGGGGCATGATCCATACTTATAATACCAAAATTATAGCGGCCACTAATTTTGGTATTAGAAAAATAATTTCGGATACAATTGCATCACAGCATCTCAAAGATATGTTAAATTTAAAAAGAATAATATTTAATCTTTATTTAATTAAAGAATAACTACAACTTCATCTAATACTTGTCAAGTTTCATCAATTCTTAACATATTTATACTCCTTTGAATGTTCAAGACGCTTGTCGTCACCTTAGCAGTAACAGTGTTTTGTTTACAGATTGCGATTGAATAAATTCATTGAATGTTTTTAATAAAAAGACAGGATGCCTCAAGAACTAATCAATCAAATCTTAAAGAATTATACATGAAATACGGGTAGAAAAGACTTAAAAATATAATAAAGTTAGAAAAATTGCGCCAAACCAGTCGCAATTATTCAATTCTAAATCTGTTATATTCTTCAGTCTTATATTCTCCAGTCCATATATGGACCATGTAGCCTGAACTATTCAAGTCAACATCGATTTAACATTGTGTCGATTGTAAAACTTTATTTGTGCCACTAATTAGTAATAAAATCACTTTTTATATATTTAAAAAATTATTTTAAAGTAGAAATAAAAAACTAATGTATAAATAAAAAAATGAAACAAAATGGAAAAATTAAGAAATATTCGCAATTAGTAGGGATCATTTTAATAAAAACATTTAATTGATTTTTGTAATAGTATAACAAATATTAGTCGCAATGAAGCTTATCACAATAAAAAAGTGTGCAAGTAGAAACTTGCACATTGCTTCCTCATAGTTTTTAAGTGGGCAAATAGAAACTTGCACATTGCTTCCTCATAATTTTTAAGTATGCAAATTATAAATTTGAACATTACTTTCTCACAATTTTCAAGTATGCAAATTATAAATTTGCATGTTGCTTAATCAACATTTTATTTCGCTCATAAAGCTTCCTCTATGAGAAAGCCAAATTAATAAGTATCTACTAACAATTATACATAAAAAAAGGCTTCCTCATAAGAGGAAACTTTATGAGCGAAATAAAATGTTGATTAAGCAACGTGTAAATTTATAATTTGCATACTTGAAAATTGTGAGGAAGTTCAAATTTATAATTTGTAGGGGAGACCGGGGCTAAACCGCCAGTTTTTTTTTGGTGCCGATTTTTAACAACAAAATAAATAATTTTAGTTAAATGTGGTATACCACTGTAAAGAGTGAACCTTTAGCTACAAAATTTATATAGGAAATTTTTATCTATGTTGCTTTGTTTAACCGGTATAGAGCAAAAACGACAACGGTGGAAAAATTGAAATCTCAAAAATGCCGGGGTTGAACCGCCACCCCCCCGGGGCTAATCCGCCACACTGCATTTTCAATACATATACGTACATCTAATCCTGAAAAATGATAGGATACATTTTAATAATTGTTTTTTAAGAGAAAAATATAAAAATTTATTAAAAATTTTTATGCGAAACATTTTTTTTACTTATTCCATAAAACAATTTAGGCACGTGAATACAGATCCTGACAAGCGCACGCATGTGTTGTGTCTACGCTCGCACGCAATGCACTGTTTCCCATATGCTCTGTTTATTGTCAACTTCTCTGAGCACACGCAGCACGTATTATTCAAGTCTTCGTCAGAATCGGACCGCTGCTGCTTCCTTGATTTCGATTTACGCCCACTGCTCGTCGAAGGCTGCGGTTCTGTTTGTGTGGCATTTTTTTCAAGTCGTTCAACGTGGTTCTCCGGATATCGAATTGTTTTGCGGCTGCGTAAAGCACTCATTTTATCTTTTCTCACCGCAAGAACTGCCTTCTTGAGTTGCTCCTTGTCGACGGGAGTCGTTTTGCGACGAAACGTGCGTACCATTTTCCTCCTATACAAACTGACGCACGTGCAAGGGAAGACAGAATCACGCTCGAGGGAAACCTAACCTGAAATCGCCGTGAGCTGAAGTCGTGCGCCCGGCACGCCACAGTGACGAGACTGGCGGACCAGCCCCGGGTGCTTACTGGCGGATAAGCCCCAAACATAAGTTTCAGGTTTGATCGCCCACGAAATATTAGACATCAACGATAATGAAAAAACTACACTGGATTCGTGTTCAGCATGCATTACTCTTTATAATCACTTACTTTGAGATTCGGTGATACAATAATATTCAAGATATTACAAAATTTCCACGCGCAGAAAATTTCACTTTTACCTTCCGAAAACACGTTTGCCCTCGTAAAAATCATAACACGGCAGGTAACCTGCCGAAACTCCGTTGGTCACATGGGTACCATAAGCAGCGTTTACAATGTTAATAGCGAGTTCGCACAATATACAGGTTTCGAGATATTTGATTTGGCGGTTCAACCCCGTTGGCGGTTTAGCCCCGGTCTCCCCTATACTTAAAAATTATAAGGAAGCAATGTGCAAGTTTCTACTTGCCCACTTAAAAACTATGAGGAAGCAATGTGCAAGTTTCTACTTGCACACTTTTTAGATCTTTATTATATTTACTGTGTACGTGTTTCTTTTTTAGAACACATACACAACAAATATGTAGTAATAAAGAAACATCATTTAAAAAATCAGATGTTACTAATTTATCTTATTCACTTGATGCAAACTTTCAAGTATAATTGTTTTTGTAGCAAAAACACAAATAAAATTATCTGACCAAATTAAATCAATTTTTTTTTAAATAAAGATTGTGTATAAAGCACGTATACTTGGCGCATTTTATTATCTTTTTTAAAAAAAGGTATGTTTTGTACGAATATCACTCCTTTTTTACAATTATATGGGAACCACAAAAATATAAAACCTTTGATATATTAATTTGCAAATAAAAAAACGCAGACAATACAGAAGCAAAGGTATTGTTCTGGGGTATTTTAACGTTCTGCTGAAGGATTCGTATGGTAACCCGTTGAACTTGAAGTGTTTGGTTTACATTGAAATACGGTGCAATTAGAAGTGGAATTATTTAAAATATTAATATTATTTAAATAAAATATTTAAATAAAATATATAAATAATATATTAAATAAAATATTTAAATAAAATATTAAATTATTCTTTTGAAGAAGAGTAGGGGAGACCGGGGCGAAGTCGGCTCCGGGGCGGAGTCGTTTTTGCAATTATCTCGAAATCTGTATGTTGTGCGAACTCGTCATTAATACTGTAAGCGCGGCTTATGGTGTCCACGTGACCAACAGAGTTTAATGAGGTTACGTGCCATGTTGTGATTCTTATCGAAGCAAACGTGTTTTCGCAGGTCGAAAGTAAAATTTCTTCCGTGTCGAAAGTTTGTAATATCTTAAGTATTATTGTCTCTCCGAATCTCAAACTAAGTGATTCTAAAGAGTAATGCATGCTGAACACGAATCCAGTGCAGTTTTTTTTATTTTTATTGATTTCTATTATTTTATAAGCGACCAAACCTAAAACTTGTGTTCGGGGCGAGGTCATTTCCAAGCCAAAACGAAGTCAAGAAAGCTAAATAATATGTGCTGCGTATGCTCGGAGATAATAGAAAATAGAGCCGATGAAAAACAGTGCATTTCGTGCAGGCGTAAGGCACACAACGAGTGCGTGCGCTCGTCAGACTCTGTTTTTACATGCTTTAACTGTTAGCGAAAAAGAGAATTGATTTTCTTGAAATTATTTTTCGCTTTCTATTTTTCTACTAAAAAACAATGAATAAAGTGTATTCTATTATTTTTTATGATCAAAATTATGCATCTTTATTTAAAATCCAGTCCGAGAATGAAGATACGACTCTGCCCCGGGAATTTTGACCTTTTGATTTTTGAACCTTTGTCGTTTTTACCCTATACCGGTTGAACAAAGCGACGTAGACCAAAAATGTCTATATAAATTTTGTAGCCAAGGGTTCATTCTTTACAATGGTATACTATATTTCACTAAAATGATTTAGTTTGTTGTTAAAAATCGGTACCGAAAAAAAGGGCCGACTTCGCCCTGGTCTCCCCTAAGTACTTCAAGAGTAAGATATCATTATATTGTATCATTATATTGTATTATATAAACAAAACAAATAGTTACCCAATACGTGCCCTTGTTTCTTTTTTCGATTGTTCACATTTTTGAGGATCCAAATCAACCGTTTCCTGACTTTGACATTCTGCAGTAGGATTTGTATCAAAACCCGTTGTAATTGAAGTGCTTGGTCTACATTGAAAAAGGGTGTAATTAGAAACGAAATTATGTAAAATATTAACGTTGTAAAAGTACTTTCTTGCAAGAGAGTAAAAAATTGTAAATCTTGTAAAAAAGTAAAAAATATCAAGATATCGTTATATTGTATGATATAAGCAAAACGAATAATCACTCATTAAATGTGTCTGTTTTTTCTGTCGTTTCTTTAAATGATTGAACGGGCAAACCAGATGTATCTTGACTTTGACGTTCTGCAGAAAGATCCATACCATTATCCGCTAAACTTGAAGTGTTTGGTCTGCATAGAAAAGTGGTGTAATTAAAAATAGAAAAAGGTAGTAATTATTAAAATACTACAACTGTACGTATTACTTAATGCTATTATATGTACTTATTGTCGGTGAATCGTAATGGAGTGAAGTTTTGTAAGTGAGAGTGAGAAGGAGGAAGAAAGAGAAAGAGATAGGGAGAGAATGTTTTATACTTCGAATTTCTGTAATGCTAATGTCAAACAATTAATTTCTAGACTGAATTTGTGATTAAAAGATAAGTGAAACACGACCGATATGATATAAAATTAAGTTAGGGAGAAACGCTATTTTAACGTAATTGTTCTATTCTAGCTTTAGTTGAGATGAAGAATACCCTGATAAAAAATGTTTTGTATAAGAACATGTTTAAATATATATAATCATATTAAGGGAATGCCCTTGGCAATTAAAGCGGATAGGCTTTTTTTTGGTTATCTATATTAAATATAGCGCTATGAGTCCCTGCAGGAAGAAGGAGCGACCGGTCTCCGTCGTCGCCGATGCCATATATGGCAATGCGAAAAAACATGTGATTGCTCTCGTGCGTTTTTTATGAGAAAAAAATAAATTTTGTGTGCTTTCTTGCGATTTTCCATAAGGTACGTAGCGTAGCTTGATTATTAGTAATAATTGTTCCTTAACCACTATGAATGTTTTTTATTAGAATTCTCTGTTTTTTTAAAACTCTATTGGAGTTTAAAATTTTTCACTTGTTGCTTATACTTATTTTAACCTTTCCAAGTTCGCCAAGTAAGTCCTTTGGGCAAAGCGGATGAACCATATTCTCTTCGCCCGGTCACTGGCTGGTATTCATAGTCAGATTTTATATTTACAACTGTCTTAAGTACAATCTTAAGATGTCATAAAGTGTCGTAAACCAATCACAGAGCCGTATTAGCATCTTAAGACATTATACTTAAAAGAATCTTAAAATAAGAACGGACTATGAATACAGGTCATATTGTGACTACTGTTTTTCTGTTTTAAGATGAGTTTTTCAATACAAATGTAAAACGGACCAAGCGAAATAAACGACGACCAGTGACCCACCCGCTTTACCCAGAGGTGTCGGGCAAAGCGGACAGTTTCTTTTGCTTTAGCTCTTGATTGCAAAGAGGTTTAAATGTTTAACTTTTTTATTTTTTTCTTATTTTATTTGAAAATTGATGTTGAGAGGATTATTAGAATAAAAAAGGTTTCCGATCTTTAACTGTGTCTTTTTTCTTGCTAAACCTTAACACATCTGCGCTGCACGGGCTTCTCCTGTATAAAATATATTATACAAAATATGTCCATATATGTCCAAACTATTTTCTTTTTTTCTCTTGTATAATCTCTGTTTGTAAAAACAAGAAAAATAATAAGAAAAAGAATTAGAAAATAATTTAAAGGATAATTTTTGCGTTGTTTTTTTTACAAAAAAATAAAGTATGAGAAAATGTGACAAATTTGCTCATATATAATTATATATAATTATTACATTTATATATGATTATATATGATTATATATAGGCAAATAAATGAACAATGCAAGAACAATAAAAAAACAATGCGAAAATTATCCTTTTGGATAAACTTCCGAAAACCTCCCACACCCGATTTTGATAAAATTTTACAGGTATGTAGTACTCAATAAATGTAGTCAAAACCTACAGTGTTAAGTTCCGCAAATGCTTAGTTTCCGAGAAAAAAAATTAATTTTTCGACAAAATTAACGTCTTTCATGTTCTTGTAATAAAAATAAATTATATCTCACTCTATGAATTGAGAATAAAATATTAGAAAGAACATAACCAATTGTTGTGTGGGTGGAAAAGTGCATGTGTAGATGCAGTAGGTTTCGCCCCCCTGCGGGGGGCTCCACTACCGTTGAACTAAACGCATAGAGTGCCTTGCAAAGTACATGCGTGAACTTTGTACACGTGGAAAGTTGTAAACCCTTGTGGCACCCCTGCAGTAAGCGATATGGAGTAGACCTCGTTTCGAGTGGAAAGTTGTAATGTGTCTATCACATGCTAAATCATAATTTTATAAAAATTAGAAAATAATTAAATAAAAATGAAAAAAATGCTTAAATTTTTAATTTTTAATAGATTTATTATGTCTTCAACCAGAATATACTTTTTTAATATCTGAAATTAATTTTGAAAAAGATCTAAATTGTGTTTGACAACATACAACTTTATTTAAACATTTTATGCTTTTATTTTTCTCATCGGTAAACATCCATTTAAGTCATTCATTTGGAAGCCATTTGAAACATTTCCACTAAATAATACATAAATTGTGATTGGGAGGTTTTCGGAAGTTCATCCATTCTTTTAATTATTTTCTAATTCTTTTTCTTATTATTTTTTTTGTACATACAAATTGCAGAGATTATACAAGAGAAAAGAAACATATATGAACATATTCTATATAATATTTTATATAATCTATACTAATATATAAAATTCTTACGAGTGGTGTATATTTGAATGTTATTAACTTAAAAACTAATCAACCAAATCTTAAAGTATTATATATAGGGGTAGAAATAGGGGTAGAAAAAACTGAGGAATATAATAGAATTCAAAAAATTGTTAATAATAAAGGGGTTACCGATTTCTGTCTAAAAAAATCTACGTGATTGCTTTAATTTGCGCAAATTTTGAGATATTGAGCTAAATTTCTTTTTAGTATCATTAAAGGTAGGTTGATATTGAATTCGGCGAGAATTGGTGAAAGGGTTGTCGATTTTTGCCTAAAAAGTATATACGTTATACATGTCATCTTATATAGAGTATCATTAAAGGAAGGTTGTTTTAAACTTGGCAAGGATTGGTGCAGAGGGTACCGATTTCTGCCTGAAAAAATGTATAAGTTATTTGATGGATAGAGTATCATTTAAGGATGGACGGTATCTGAAAGACGGTATTGCAAAAACTCCCTAATAACTTATTTAGTACTTATTTAGGTGTTCTTTTAATAATTCTCTATTTACTTACGGGTGGTGTATGTTTGAACGTTATAGCATTTTTAAATTTTCGAAAACTTTATTAAATAATATGTGCAAGCCTAATCTTTTCGATGATTGTTTCCAAATTCAATAACACTCATCTTTTAATGATTTTCTATTTAAAAAAAATTTAGAGAAAGTTTGAACATTATCCAACTCTCTTTAAGAGAACTTTCTTCGATTTAATGCTTAATAAACTGTTCACATCTATAAAACTTGTTTTTAGAAACTTGATCTTTGATTTTCAATTTAAAAAAGACAAATTAAGTTGCTATTTTCACTCATTATATTTCAATTTACAAAACGGCAATATCTATTTTAACTAGACATTACAGGCGCGTGCTACGCGCACGCTATTTAACTTTAATATTTCACTATTACTATTACACTATTAACCACACAACTGTCAAAATATGCCATAACAGTCGCTCATGAAATAAGCGCAACAAGAGAATCAATCCGCATCGCGAAAAAGCGACAACAATATTTTGATAGATTCGAGTATCGATGATATGCCCTTTTTAGAAGAGGATTAATTTCTGTTGCTTTACGTATTATATGTCAATTTAAAATACTGCCGGATATGGAAGATTTGCGCCTTTACTCCAATGAAAGGGATGAATTTCAAAGAAGTAAATGAAATTTAATTAATTAATTTAATTTTGAACTAAATTTAAATAAAAGATTTCAATTTCTTTATGTGATAGGGGAGACTGGGGCTCGTTGGCACAAGAGGCAAGTGGGCAATGCTTTCCGTTTATGTATTTATAGCGAAAGAAACAATGGAAAAGTTAGCACAAAATATCTCTTTTATGATATAGGTACTTTTCCCAAAGTTTTATTTAAATCAAACAAGTCATTACAATAGAAAAAGAGAAAACTCTGATTCAAGAGATGGCAAGTAAATTTTCGAGCGTTTCAAAATATCGTATTAATGCTCTTCAGCTTGAGAAGTAAATCAAAGTGACGTATTATTAGTTAAAAGAAAAGTTTCTGTTACTATACGACATGTCATTTTGAGGACCAACAGTAATTTATTATTAAAAAAATAACTGAAATTAAACGTATGTAGGGATGGGGTATGTTGACTCATATCAAGGCATGCTTATAGCTTGACTTGTTGTTGCCGCGCGCGTGAGACCTGTGTGAGCATGTGATTTGCTACCTACAATGCTGATAGAATAAGCTAGATATATATTTATATTAATATTTTTATAGTGAAGAAACTACATCTAAAATAGTTTACAATTGTTCTTCTGCAACAGCATTTTGCTATTCGCTTCGATCATTATAAAATAACTTTAAAAGATACAATCTTTATCAAGAAGTATACATATCTGTTACCCGTTTTGTGTTTCTATTACGTTTTCATTAATTTAACATGGACTTTTGTCACGTAGTCAACTTACCCTACTATCGGGGCATTTCACTTATTACAAAGAAACTATACAGTATACAGGAGCGTTCTTGGCATGAAAATGTAGAGAAAGGTTCCCTCTATCATATTAGTACTGCTTAATCATGAAAATTAATTGTTTAAAAACTCAAATGCCGAAATTGTAAAAACGGTGCCAACGAGCCCCGGTCTCCCCTACAAATATTTCCATTCATTAATTAGTTATGTTTAACAGTAGCATACCCACTCGGCATGTAATATTTCAGAAACATTTCTGCAAAATTCCATTTGAAATATTACACCTTTCATCAATATTTCAGAAACATTTCACGACCGTTTCTCCAACATTTCTGCAATATTTCAATGTCCGCAATCATTTCAAATGCAACCTTGCTGAAAGATTTCGGCAATATTACGATAATATTACTGAAATATATCTACGTAATATTGCATAAATTGAGAAAAATGTTTTGTATTAGCAAACAACATTTTGTTACTGACGCAAAAACTATTTGTTGACATGTGATAATTGAAATATTTTGTTACCGGAACAAAGAAATAATATATTAAGCCATGTGCGTATAGCCGCCGCGCGTTTGTCCGAAGAAATCCGCTCTCTCAGCCGGTCACCCATCCAAGTAGTATACCGGCGCCTTGTTGCTTGACATCGATGACCGAACAGGGTAGTGGTGATCCTTTGACTCTGACGCTTCTTTCTTTCTTATACTTGCTTATTTTGGTGACAAAGCTATCTGTTCAGATATTGAGCTCGAATTCTTTTCGCGTTTTGCAAACGCCCAATCGTTTCATTCAGATGGCGCGACGCGTGAGTCGCCACTCTCAAAGCGCCCCCACCTCCTTCCTCTCTCGTCAGGAGTCATGGCTGCTCTTGCTGCGTTTCTTCGAACGAGACGAGTACCCCACACAGCACAAAACTCAACAAATACCTTTCAGAGACCTTCACAAAGCGTTACAAAAAAGATCTCACAAATGTCTCATATATGTCTTAGATACGTGAAAATGTCCGCTATTTTGTCACAAAGACCTTTATGAAAGGTTGCATAGACATCTCCTAGAGATTTTGCTACACCCCAAAAAAAATATTCTGTCGTTTAGTGGCTCCCGCTTCATGTTAGAGAATTTTCCTCTAAAATAGGGTCTCAAGAAGATATTTTAAAATGTAGAGGAATATCCTCTAACCATGAGACACTAGACTTAAGATTGCAGTCCTCTTAATACTAGAGGACACTGATTTCCGATATTCACCCGGAATAAAAAAAAATATTTATTTCGAAATTTTATTACAAATTTATAACTAAATTTGTTTCTGAAGATACAGTCTATGATTATAAATATTTTCTCGTATTTGAAAAACACACTTACCTTGGTGGGATTCGAACTCGGGACCTCTGGATCGTGAGCCAACTGCTTTACGTGGTAGACCACTTCTTAATTTGATGTAAGTGTTATATATAGTCTACATATGTCACAACCAGCGCAAATATATAATTTTCCAAAAATCATCTTAAGAAACAAATTCAGTTTAAAAAGAGTAATAAAATTTTGAATTGGATATATGATATAATATTTCTTAATGTCGGGTGAATGTCAGAAACCAGTGCCGGCTCATTATAAAATTTTGTGTTCGTAAATATAGTTATGAAAAAAGTATATTTATAAAGTTAAGACATTCTTATCAAATCCTTACAAGGGCCTATTTTATAATGCAAGTATATAAATTTATAAATATGTAGAGGCTCTATATATAAAAAAATTCAAATTAAATTTAGGCAATAAGAGCCGAGCGTGATATTTAGCCGCTAAGATTTATTTTACAAAACTAATAAATAATTAATACAATCAAAAGTAGTCAAATGACGTACGTTTCGACCCTTTTTGGGGTCATCTTCAGTGCATTGTCTTAACATTAAAATTCACATAAATAAACCGCGTGAAGGTCATAATAATATTTAACATTTTGAAAGAACGAGTAACGCATTTTTCAGCCTGCGTGAATTAATAAATATGTAGAAAAAAATGTATTAAAAAATTGAATTTAAAATATAAAAAAATATTAAATATAATTATCATTGTACATAAAATATCACTTTATGATAAGTAAGAAAATAACACATTACGAATATTAAAAAAATATATATATTAAGGAATAAAAACGTTAAGAATAAAACAATATTTTCTTAAAGCATAGAAGACAAAAACGTTCTTAAAAGTCTGTTACTTAAAGTTTGTTACTTAAAAGTCATGTACCAAAGTGATAATTTTAAATTAGCTCTTATTGGTGATGTACTTTCTTCCTTGTCACTGATGTTTAGTAAAGGATTTCTTTTCGGATTTCTTAGACCTATATGAATACCGGCTTCCACTGTACATATTATTTCAGCTGAATTGTATATAGAAACCTTTCATAAACATCACGTAAACGTTTTAAATGTTATGTTTCTATGTTATATTTTTTAGATGTACCAATGACGTTTTAGTGTTATTTAGAAACTTTTTGGAAACTTTGAAATGTTTCTGAAACATTTCTGTCGAGTTTTGTGCTATGTGGGACGTTTCCTCTTTTCGTAACGGATTGATCTCAGCGGTGCGTATTCTGGAGACCAACCGAACGAGATTCGAATCAACAGAGAGAGCTCACCGCCAGGAAAAGGAGAGCTGCGGCAGCAGCGTTCGAGATGTTGCGTTTAATATGTTACAGAAATATTATTCATGTAATGTAAACGTAATATTACTTTTATAATGTTTTAGAAATATTCCTGAAATATTACATTTGCTACATTTTTTGCAATATTACAGAAACTTACAAATATTGTAAATATCTTTCTGAAAGATTTCAGAAATATTGTTAATGCAATATTATAAAAACATGATGCAGGTACATTTCTGAAATATTTCAGATGCACAGTTACATATGAAATGTTAATGAAATATTTCTGAATCATTTCCAAACATTTCAATATTTCAGCAACATAACATGCCGAGTGGGTAATGTATCTTTGTATAATCTATTTATTTATTTCTCTCTCTCTCTCTCTCTCTAAATTTAGTTATAGATGACGGATAATAATAAAGGGGTTACCGATTTCTGTCTAAAAAAATCTACGTGATTGCTTTAATTTCCGCAAATTTTAAGATATCGAGCTAAATTCTTTTTTTATGGATGGAGTATCATTAAAGGTAGTATCGTAAATGGTATTGAATTTGGCGAGAATCGGTGAAAGATTTGCCGATTTTTGCCTTAAAATTGTATAAGTTATACATGTCATCTTATATAAAGTATCATTAAAGGAAGGTTGTTTTGAACTTGGCGAGGATCGTTGAAGGGGGTACCGATTTCTGCCTAAAAAATGTATAAGTTATTTGATGGATAAAGTATTATTTAAGGTTGTTATTGAATTTGGCGAGGATCGGTAAAAGAGTTCTTTCATGATAAATTTTTGAATTTTTTGATAAATGCCCGTGGTTAGTCTAACTTCCGCCAATTTTGAGATATCGGGCTATTTATAATTCTATTATATTCTTCAGTCTTTTTGACCTTTATTTCATATATAATTCTTTAAGATTTGGTTGATTAGGAAAATCTGAACAGGAAAAGTTACTAACAATAAGTACGATTCTTTTAAAGAATTTAAAATACTGAGAATACCACTAAAAAAAAATTCCGTTAATAATATATAATACCTCATGGGTGACGTGTAAAGTTATTGAAAATATGTGTTTATGAATCACATGTTGGTGGATAAGATTAGCTAGAACACAAATGTAATAACACAAATAAAGTCGTTTAAAAAAAAAGACGTCCGGGTGAAGCTCCGGGTAACCAGCTGGTATCACATAATCTCTATATACGTATATAAAATAGAATGTCTGTATGTATGTATGTTCTTTATACACTCTTAAACTATTCGACCGAATTTTTACCAAAAGTATATAAAATAGGGGTAGAATTTTCCGGGGAGTGTTATAGAGTGTATAGTTTTTCGTTATCTATTTTCTGGAAACCGATTTTTTTAATTTTTTTAATTCTTACGGGTGGTGTATGTTTGAACGTTTTTAACTTAAAAACTATTGGACCGAATTTGTATTAAAACCATATAAAGTAGGGGTTTTCTTTAGCTATTGATTGTTTTGTTATTACATTTATTTTATAATCTTTAGTATTAAAATAATTTTTGATTGTGTACTTACTCATCTCGACTCTGGATTCTTGTGGAATGTATTCCTAAATGTACTCGTAAATGTCCCATATTTGTTAAGAAAGACGCTGTTTTACCACACTCTTTACATTTTGCCTTATATCCCGGTAACTCCGAGTAATATTGCCTTAAGTCGTCAGGCAGTGTGTGAGTGTCATCATTGAAAGATATTTCATGTTTTTTAAATAAGTGTACTCTCATTATTCTTGTGCACATTGTTGGATTAGGTATTTTAATTTCTTTTTTACAGGTCGTGCACTTCACCAGCGAAGGTTTCAATTCTTCGAAATAATTCCATAACTTGCTGCGTTTCGGTGTTATTCTAATCGTCCTGTAATACAGACTGTCTGATATTAAATGTGGCACAGTGATTGGCTCAACAAGCGTTCGTAGAATATTTCACAAAGGTCATAAAGAGGCATGGTTTACTTATTAGGATGTATGTTTATACGGATATGTAGTTAAAATTTTCATAATTATCAGATCGCGTACAGATCTTGAAACACATTTTTTTCAATTAGAAGGATACAAAACGTACCAAGTGTACGTGCACATTTATGAGTAAAATTACAAATAAATATTATATGGATGCCCTGACAAAAACTTTTATTTACTCAATTTTTTTTAGTTATTGATTGTTTTATCATTACATTTATTTTATAATCTTTAGTATTTTAATACTTTTTAAATGTGTACTTACTTATCTCGACTCTGGATTCTCATGGAATGTCTCCTCCTTAAATGTTTTCGTAAATATCCCATATTTGTTAAGCAAGTAAATATTTTGCCACAATCATTACATCTTGCCTTATATCCCGGTAACTCCGAGTAATATTGCCTTAAGTCGTCAGGTAGTGTGCGAGTGTCATCATCGAGAGATATTTCATGTTTTTTTAATAAGTGTACTCTCATTATTTTTATGCGTCTTGTTAGATGAGATATATTAATTTCTTTTTTACAGGTCTTGCACTTTACCAGCAAAGGATTCAGTTCCTCGAAATAATTCCACAACGTGCTGCATTTTCTATTCGATCCCATAACTGTTCTGTGATACATATTGTTTAATATTAAATGTGGTACAGTGATTGCAAGCGTTTGTAGAATTTCTCATAAAGGTAAAAAAGAGATATAGTTTATTTATTAGCATGTACGTTTATACGGATATATAGTTTTGTTGGAAATATAGTATTTAGACCGTTGTCTGCAATCTGCATGGTGATCCGACTCGAGAACCATACTCGGAACTCGGCGGTCTCGGGTGTCGAGATAGCGGCGCGCTTTTGTTAGAAGATAAATAAACAATTTCGCTCGACGAGACTTTCGGTGAGCCTATCCATGCAGATTAATGACTACTACGTCCATGGCATCGATCGTGATCGGACGTGCGTAGTCACGCGTTACTTTTACTCTATTCATATGTACGATACCTTAAATATAGTAATAATACCATTTCATTTGGCGTGTTTTTTTTATAACAACAAGTTTGAATGTACCTAATTACCAGATGTCGCATATAGATCTCCAAACTTACTTTTTTCCAAAAAAAATAAAAAAAACGCGCCGAGTATACGTGCTCCATACAACATCTTTATCAAAGAGAGAAAATTTTGATCTAATTTGGTCTTATAATTCCATTTGTATTTTTTTGCTACAAAAACAATATCAGAAGGTTTGCGCCAAGTAAATATGATAAGAAACACTTGGCGTCAAGTGTCTTTTGTGTGTGAATCTAAATAATTAAAAAACAGTACAGGCTGTGTACCTTTTGATATCATTATTTTTGTAGTAAAAAATATGTAATTATAAGACCAAATTAGATTAAAATTCTTTTCTGTACAGATTTGGTATGGAGTACGTACACTTGTCGCGTTTTTTAACTTTCTTTGAAAAAGGTATGTTTTGTACAGATATCATCTCTCTTTTACAAATGTGTACATGGAAAAGCATAAAAATATAAAATCTTTGATACATAAGAAACCTCGAACGTTTCTTGTAGACAAGTGACGTTGGTCAACTCCAGCTTGTTTCGTTCTGAGATGTACGTGTTGTAGTATATGATTCTAAACAATTGTCTCATTTGTCATAACCACAGAAAATCAAAGGATAAAGAAATATAGAGCTGTGAAGTATTATAGAGTTTGAGTGTCTGCCAGAGTCTCTTTCAGATAACCTCACAGACAGCACCGATGTCCTATGGATATCCACATAACGTTCGCATGGACATTCCGAACATAAATATATATCCTTAGAATATCGTATGCTGTCTGGGCAGCGATCATGTAACTTTTCCTCTTGGGCGGAAACGTGAAAAGTGAAAAGTTTCATATAAGATATGTCACACATCTTATATAAAATTTTTCACTTTTCACGTTTCCACCCTAGGGGAAACGTTACATGATCGCTGCCCTGGACTGTTACCTTTCTTTAGGTGTAAGAGATACATAGACGCGTGAATTTGTGCATGTGGAATGCCTCTGCATGTATATGTGTGTGCGTTTGTGTGTGCGTGTGTATACACGTGTACTTTTGTATGTATGAATATTTGTTCGTTTGTAATTAGATAGAAAACATCCCGTATATGTATTATACACACACGCTCGCGCACACGCACACGTGTGCGCGCGCACACACGCACGCATGCAATTATCTTTTAGCAAAAGAGTAAATATTTAAATATCAAGTGTTACGTACGGAAAATTTATCCTAAAATTTCGGACGACGCACGTTAGAATTTTTGAACGTTTTAGACGACGCACGCTAGCTCAGAGTTCCGAGCGAACGCTCAGCTCCAAGTATATATGTTTAGTTTATTTTTCGGTTATCGGACGGCTGTTGACAGGCTGAGGCTCAGATGGGCCCTAAACTAAAGACGCGTAGGAAGTGGTGAGAATCTCGCGCGGGAGGTTCTGGCCATTTCGGATATAAATAGGGCTGAAAACGCCGCGGAGCGACACATAGTTTTTGACTTTGGCTCTGTCACTTCATTCTCGACTTTAAATTCGACTACACACATTGTTTTAACTTTGAATTCTAATTCTTATTCAACTCCAGACAGTCACTTTCCGACATTCGACTGGGACTTAATCCCTGTACTCTTGTATTTTAAGACCGCGCTTCACGCGTAACTAAGTTTATACTAAGACTTAAAGAATAAAGGTAAGATAAGTTTGAGAAAAAAATAAGTTTAAAATCTGGAATCTCATCTGGTATTTGTTAAATCCTTAATCAATAAATTCATTCCTGAGATACGACTCGCAGTTTTCGCTGACAAAGAGCGTAGCGATCTGTCCTTTTCGCTGACGAAGAGTGTAGCGAAATGGTACTTTCGCTGCCGAAAGGCGTAGCGATTACGGGGTTGATTCTTGGGAATTGCAATAATTGTCAATAATTCCCGAAAGTGAATTTGGCCTTTATGCTGACGAAGAGTGTATCGGAATGGCTCTGGGCGCTGACAAAGAGTGTAGCGATCAATCAAACTTATTTTTGAAAACGCGGCTGAATGATGAAAAGGGGAGGTAGACGAATTCAAACTGAAAAGATTATGTCTGTGAAGTTGGCATACCATTTTCCAGCAGATCAAAAATAAAAGGGAGTTCTTGTCGCATGCAGTCGAGTTCTATAGTTCCTGATACTTTTCAGTAATAGTTCCGGTGATTTTACCCAAAAAACACTTGATCGAAAAAATGATCTGCTAACTTCCCGTAGCAGATCATTTTCTAGCAGATCAAAAATAAAAGAGAGTTCTTGTCGCATGCAGTCGAGTTCTATAGTTCTTGATACTTTTTAGTAATAGTTCTGGTAATTTTACCCAAAAAACAGTCGATTGAAAAAATTATCTGCTAGTTTTCCGTAGCATAGAGTGAGATGTCGAAGAAATCTCGGAGTTCCAGTTTATCTAAAATATTTTTCAAATAATTCTGAGCATACTGAAGCATTTTCTAAAAAGTTCCCGACACTAGCAATGTTGCATGATTGTTTAAAAAATTAATACCGCTCGAAAACCGAGTATTTAGAGAGAAAAAGTGATATGCTGTACGAAATGTCGCAGTTCCGGTTTATCTAAAATATTTTTCGAATAGTTCTGAGCATACTGAAACATTTCTAAAGAGTTCCCGACATTAGCAATGTTGCATAATTGTTTAAAAAATTAATACCGCTCGAAAACCGAGTATTTAGAGAGAAAAAGTGATATGCTGTACGAAACGTCGCAGTTCCGGTTCATCTAAAATATTTTTCGAATAGTTCTGAACATACTGAAACATTTTCTAAAGAGTTCCCGACACTAGCAATGTTGCATGATTGTTTAAAAAATTAATACCGCTCGAAAACCGAGTATTTAGAGAGAAAAAGTGATATGCTGTACGAAATGTCGCAGTTCCGGTTCATCTAAAATATTTTTCGAATAGTTCTGAACATACTGAAGCATTTTCTAAAGAGTTCCCGACATTAGCAATGTTGCATGATTGTTTAAAAAATTAATACCGCTCGAAAACCGAGTATTGAGAGAGAAATCGTGATATGCTGTACGAAATGTCGCAGTTCCGGTTCATCTAAAATATTTTTCGAATAGTTCTGAGCATACTGAAGCATTTTCTAAAGAGTTCCCGACACTAGCAATGCTGTATGATTGTTTAAAAAATTAATATCGCTCGAAAACCGAGTATTTAAAGAGAAAGGGTGATATGCTGTACGAAACGTCGCAGTTCCGGTTCATCTAAAATATTTTTCGAATAGTTCTGAACATACTGAAACATTTTCTAAAGAGTTCCCGACATTAGCAATGTTGCATGATTGTTTAAAAAATTAATATCGCTCGAAAACCGAGTATTTAAAGAGAAAGGGTGATATGCTGTACGAAACGTCGCAGTTCCGGTTCATCTAAAATATTTTTCGAATAGTTCTGAACATACTGAAACATTTTCTAAAGAGTTCCCGACATTAGCAATGTTGCATGATTGTTTAAAAAATTAATACCTCCCGAAAACCGAGTATTTAGAGAGAATAGGGTGATATGCTGTACGAAATGTCGCAGTTCCGGTTTATCTAAAATATTTTTCGAATAGTTCTGTGCATACTGAAGCATTTTCTAAAAAGTTCCGACACTAGCAATGTTGCATGATTGTTTAAAAAATTAATACCGCTCGAAGACCGAGTATTTAGAGAGAAAGGGTGATATGCTGTACGAAATGTCGCAGTTCCGGTTTATCTAAAATATTTTTCGAATAGTTCTGAGCATACTGAAACATTTTCTAAAGAGTTCCCGACACTAGCAATGTTGCATGATTGTTTAAAAAATTAATACCGCTCGAAAACCGAGTATTTAGAGAGAAAGGGTGATATGCTGTACGAAATGACGCAGTTCCAATTTATCTAAAATATTTTTCGAATAGTTCTGAGCATACTGAAACATTTTCTAAAGAGTTCCCGACATTAGCAATGTTGCATGATTGTTTAAAAAATTAATACCGCTCGAAAACCGAGTATTGAGAGAGAAATCGTGATATGCTGTACGAAATGTCGCAGTTCCGGTTTATCTAAAATATTTTTCGAATAGTTCTGAGCATACTGAAGCATTTTCTAAAGAGTTCCCGACACTAGCAATGTTGCATGATTGTTTAAAAAATTAATACCGCTCGAAAACCGAGTATTTAGAGAGAAGGGTGATATGCTGTACGAAATGTCGCAGTTCCAATTTATCTAAAATATTTTTCGAATAGTTCTGAGCATACTGAAACATTTTCTAAAGAGTTCCCGACATTAGCAATGTTGCATGATTGTTTAAAAAATTAATACCGCTCGAAAACCGAGTATTGAGAAGAAATCGGTGATATGCTGTACGAAATGTCGCAGTTCCGGTTTATCTAAAATATTTTTCGAATAGTTCTGAGCATACTGAAGCATTTTCTAAAGAGTTCCCGACACTAGCAATGCTGTATGATTGTTTAAAAAATTAATATCGCTCGAAAACCGAGTATTTAAAGAGAAAGGGTGATATGCTGTACGAAATGTCGCAGTTCCGGTTCATCTAAAATATTTTTCGAATAGTTCTGAACATACTGAAACATTTTCTAAAGAGTTCCCGACATTAGCAATGTTGCATGATTGTTTAAAAAATTAATACCTCCCGAAAACCGAGTATTTAGAGAGAATAGGGTGATATGCTGTACGAAATGTCGCAGTTCCGGTTTATCTAAAATATTTTTCGAATAGTTCTGTGCATACTGAAGCATTTTCTAAAAAGTTCCGACACTAGCAATGTTGCATGATTGTTTAAAAAATTAATACCGCTTGAAGACCGAGTATTTAGAGAGAAAGGGTGATATACTGTACGAAATGTCGCAGTTCCGGTTTATCTAAAATATTTTTCGAATAGTTCTGAGCATACTGAAACATTTTCTAAAGAGTTCCCGACATTAGCAATGTTGCATGATTGTTTAAAAAATTAATACCGCTCGAAAACCGAGTATTTAGAGAGAAAAAGTGATATGCTGTACGAAATGTCGCAGTTCCGGTTCATCTAAAATATTTTTCGAATAGTTCTGAACATACTGAAGCATTTTCTAAAGAGTTCCCGACATTAGCAATGTTGCATGATTGTTTAAAAAATTAATACCGCTCGAAAACCGAGTATTGAGAGAGAAATCGTGATATGCTGTACGAAATGTCGCAGTTCCGGTTCATCTAAAATATTTTTCGAATAGTTCTGAGCATACTGAAGCATTTTCTAAAGAGTTCCCGACACTAGCAATGCTGTATGATTGTTTAAAAAATTAATATCGCTCGAAAACCGAGTATTTAAAGAGAAAGGGTGATATGCTGTACGAAACGTCGCAGTTCCGGTTCATCTAAAATATTTTTCGAATAGTTCTGAACATACTGAAACATTTTCTAAAGAGTTCCCGACATTAGCAATGTTGCATGATTGTTTAAAAAATTAATATCGCTCGAAAACCGAGTATTTAAAGAGAAAGGGTGATATGCTGTACGAAACGTCGCAGTTCCGGTTCATCTAAAATATTTTTCGAATAGTTCTGAACATACTGAAACATTTTCTAAAGAGTTCCCGACATTAGCAATGTTGCATGATTGTTTAAAAAATTAATACCTCCCGAAAACCGAGTATTTAGAGAGAATAGGGTGATATGCTGTACGAAATGTCGCAGTTCCGGTTTATCTAAAATATTTTTCGAATAGTTCTGTGCATACTGAAGCATTTTCTAAAAAGTTCCGACACTAGCAATGTTGCATGATTGTTTAAAAAATTAATACCGCTCGAAGACCGAGTATTTAGAGAGAAAGGGTGATATGCTGTACGAAATGTCGCAGTTCCGGTTTATCTAAAATATTTTTCGAATAGTTCTGAGCATACTGAAACATTTTCTAAAGAGTTCCCGACACTAGCAATGTTGCATGATTGTTTAAAAAATTAATACCGCTCGAAAACCGAGTATTTAGAGAGAAGGGTGATATGCTGTACGAAATGTCGCAGTTCCAATTTATCTAAAATATTTTTCGAATAGTTCTGAGCATACTGAAACATTTTCTAAAGAGTTCCCGACATTAGCAATGTTGCATGATTGTTTAAAAAATTAATACCGCTCGAAAACCGAGTATTGAGAGAGAAATCGTGATATGCTGTACGAAATGTCGCAGTTCCGGTTTATCTAAAATATTTTTCGAATAGTTCTGAGCATACTGAAGCATTTTCTAAAGAGTTCCCGACACTAGCAATGTTGCATGATTGTTTAAAAAATTAATACCGCTCGAAAACCGAGTATTTAGAGAGAAGGGTGATATGCTGTACGAAATGTCGCAGTTCCAATTTATCTAAAATATTTTTCGAATAGTTCTGAGCATACTGAAACATTTTCTAAAGAGTTCCCGACATTAGCAATGTTGCATGATTGTTTAAAAAATTAATACCGCTCGAAAACCGAGTATTGAGAAAGAAATCGTGATATGCTGTACGAAATGTCGCAGTTCCGGTTTATCTAAAATATTTTTCGAATAGTTCTGAGCATACTGAAGCATTTTCTAAAGAGTTCCCGACACTAGCAATGCTGTATGATTGTTTAAAAAATTAATATCGCTCGAAAACCGAGTATTTAAAGAGAAAGGGTGATATGCTGTACGAAATGTCGCAGTTCCGGTTCATCTAAAATATTTTTCGAATAGTTCTGAACATACTGAAACATTTTCTAAAGAGTTCCCGACATTAGCAATGTTGCATGATTGTTTAAAAAATTAATACCTCCCGAAAACCGAGTATTTAGAGAGAATAGGGTGATATGCTGTACGAAATGTCGCAGTTCCGGTTTATCTAAAATATTTTTCGAATAGTTCTGTGCATACTGAAGCATTTTCTAAAAAGTTCCGACACTAGCAATGTTGCATGATTGTTTAAAAAATTAATACCGCTTGAAGACCGAGTATTTAGAGAGAAAGGGTGATATACTGTACGAAATGTCGCAGTTCCGGTTTATCTAAAATATTTTTCGAATAGTTCTGAGCATACTGAAACATTTTCTAAAGAGTTCCCGACACTAGCAATGTTGCATGATTGTTTAAAAAATTAATACCGCTCGAAAACCGAGTATTTAGAGAGAAAGGGTGATATGCTGTACGAAATGTCGCAGTTCCAATTTATCTAAAATATTTTTCGAATAGTTCTGAGCATACTGAAACATTTTCTAAAGAGTTCCCGACATTAGCAATGTTGCATGATTGTTTAAAAAATTAATACCGCTCGAAAACCGAGTATTTAGAGAGAATAGGGTGATATGCTGTACGAAATGTCGCAGTTCCGGTTAATTTATTAATATTAATTATTATATTAATTATATTAATTATTAATTAATTTTTTAAACAATCATACAGCATTGCTAGTGTCGGGAACTCTTTAGAAAATGCTTCAGTATGCTCAGAACTATTCGAAAAATATTTTAGATAAACCGGAACTGCGACATTTCGTACAGCATATCACCCTTTCTCTCTAAATACTCGGTTTTCGAGCGGTATTAATTTTTTAAACAATCATGCAACATTGTTAATGTCGGGAACTCTTTAGAAAATGTTTCAGTATGTTCAGAACTATTCGAAAAATATTTTAGATGAACCGGAACTGCGACATTTCGTACAGCATATCACCCTTTCTCTCTAAATACTCGGTTTTCGGGAGGTATTAATTTTTTAAACAATCATGCAACATTGCTAATGTCGGGAACTCTTTAGAAAATGTTTCAGTATGTTCAGAACTATTCGAAAAATATTTTAGATGAACCGGAACTGCGACATTTCGTACAGCATATCACTCTTTCTCTTTAAATACTCGGTTTTCGAGCGATATTAATTTTTTAAACAATCATACAGCATTGCTAGTGTCGGGAACTCTTTAGAAAATGCTTCAGTATGCTCAGAACTATTCGAAAAATATTTTAGATAAACCGGAACTGCGACATTTCGTACAGCATATCACCCTTTCTCTCTAAATACTCGGTTTTCGAGCGGTATTAATTTTTTAAACAATCATGCAACATTGCTAATGTCGGGAACTCTTTAGAAAATGTGACAGTATGCTCAGAACTATTCGAAAAATATTTTAGATAAACCGGAACTGCGACATTTCGTACAGCATATCACTTTTTCTCTATAAATACTCGGTTTTCGAGCGGTATTAATTTTTTAAACAATCATGCAACATTGCTAGTGTCGGGAACTTTTTAGAAAATGCTTCAGTATGCTCAGAATTATTTGAAAAATATTTTAGATAAACTGGAACTCCGAGATTTCTTCGACATCTCACTCTATGCTACGGAAAACTAGCAGATAATTTTTTCAATCGACTGTTTTTTGGGTAAAATTACCAGAACTATTACTAAAAAGTATCAAGAACTATAGAACTCGACTGAATGCGACAAGAACTCTCTTTTATTTTTGATCTGCTAGAAAATGATCTGCTACGGGAAGTTAGCAGATCATTTTTTCGATCAAGTGTTTTTTGGGTAAAATCACCAGAACTATTACTGAAAAGTATCAGGAACTATAGAACTCGACTGCATGCGACAAGAACTCCCTTTTATTTTTGATCTGCTGGAAAATGATATGCCAACTTCACAGACATGAAAAGTTAGGTTCCAGATCAAACAAGCTATTACTTCTAATCAAAATCCTCTCTCCTTCTTCCAGAAATTGCAACAATTAGGAAACGCACCTCCATTTTAAACCTATTCCTGTCGATTTCGACATTGATCATTTTAATTACGATCAGATAGATAAAAGCGATCCTCGTTACGAAACTTATAGACTCCGACATCTTTTTGGTCCCGAACATTAATAATAATAATAATAACTTTCACACGACTTGTCCAAATCTCTGATAAATTGCTAGGCAGGATGGAGACAACATCATATTATTCTTTAAAAATTGGTGTATGCTGAATTTTGTGTTAGTCATTATATTTCCAATGTAAGTTTTTGTGAAACCTACCAAAAGTTGTTCATATTTATTTATCACTTTAATTTAAAAATCTATTCTATGGAACAACGTACATTGAGTACTTCACAATACGTATTTGCATTTTGTATAAATGTTGTTTTTAGCACAACCTATCTACTCGATCAGCATTCTTTATTGCTAAAAGTCATTCTCATTTCCCGTAAGCATTAACCTTTTCGCTCTTAACGCTGTCTATAGCCGGCATCCATGTGACATTCGTATAGCGCCGGCTATAGCCGGCCTAGCCGTATTGGTACTAACTTCACTTGTAGCGTATTAAATACGAGGTTTAAAATAATGATAAAATATAATTTTAAAATACAATTTTGTACTTATGTAAATCTCGTTTCACTTTTATGCTGTGAAGAACACTCCAAGGCGAACGCTGGCCGGCTATCGCACCGCCGTACCTCATAATCGCTATTCGGCCAACGCCACCATAGCGAAAAGGTTAAATACTTTGAAATGAAGTGTTGCACTAGATGTGTGTTAAAATTAAAACTCCTGGACCCGTGTGTAGTTTGATTTTGGATATGATCGCAATTATCAGCCTTTTGATCTTGCCATAAATTCTTGTTAAAGATTTTTTGTTTTAAAATTTTAATTGTACATGAAATCGAATATGCAAATAAAAACTCAATATGCATAGGTAGACAAGTGAATATCCAGCATACACATATATGATTACCGTCCTAAGTTTCAGCGTGTAAACAGTAATCTTGTTTGCACCGAGTATTTGATACGCGTACGTATTATATTCGGACTAAATCTATTGATACGATCGATGTAAACGACGGCATATCAGAATGGTACGATACTCGAGAACAGCATGTATCAGACTAATTGTAAGCTGATACGTGTATCAAGTGCATTCTTAATGTGCTGTCTGATTGGCTTGATACGGCGTACAAGTTGAAATCATTGTATACGAAATCGAAATTGAAAAATGTCTTAAAAAGTCGCTAATATAATTTAATACGTACAGTTGATGTAAACAGAAACGTATCTAACGCTTAGTCCGCACCAGCTTGATACCCGTATCAAGAGTTTCTACGGTGTAAACTGAGCCATAAAACTGTATACTATATTGGAATGTAAACTCTCATGCTAGCGCTCGGGCCACGAGAAGAAAAAGACGGATTGATTTGCGACCGTTCTCTCTCTGTTTAGCAGACTTTTGATTGGTCAATGGTATTATTGATATTCAATTGTTGTCGTGATCGAAGTACAGCAGGGGTTCACGAATTACGCCTAGGCACACCTAAACATCTTGTGTCTACAATGCTAGAACTTGGTCCAAGTACTCGGACCGAGGGAAAGTTACTGAAACTTGGATCGTGGACACACGAGTTTTGCATCCAAGTTCAGTGTGTCTACGATATCCAAGTTTCAGTAACTTTTCCTCGGTCCGAGAACTTGGATCAAGTTCTAGCATTGTGGACACAGGCCTTAACACAGGGCTGCGTTCAGAAATTCAACCTGGGTAACTCTAAGCTATAATTACGTACACTATAACATTAGAGTTACCTAAGTGCGCCTAGACGTAATTCCTGAACGCTAGTATAAGTACATACAGTAGTGACACTGAACGTCAACACCATGGACGTAATTCTTACGTCCATGGTCAGCACCTTTGATATAGTGGGTCCCAGGTCACGTGACTCGCCGCCATCTTCTAGGTTGTACGAACGCTTAAGAGAGAAAGAGAGAGAAGTATCTTTCTCTTTGTCATACATATATGCCGCCATATTTCTTGTAAGATAAAATTTATTACCACTAAAAGAGTTCAGTCTCTTTACTTATACTGTGACTCTAAGGGGCTGCGCACAATAAAAGGAATAGGGAACAGGGAACAGGGAATAGGGAATAGTTCAATATTAAAATATATGAAATTCATTAACATATATAATTCATTAACACAGAATAGACCAACGAAGGAATAGCGCTAACAGTGATGAAATTTTATTCTATATTCTGTATGCCATGTGCACAATGCATATGTTAATATTAAACTGTTCCTTATTCCCTGTTCCCTATTCCTTTCATTGTGCGCAGCCTCTAAGGGTGCGTCCCCATGGAGAAAGAAATAGCGGAACGGAACAGTAACGGAAAAGCTATGGTGGGGGGTTAGCCAATGAGAGTAATTCCGTCTTAATTCCGTTCCGCTATTTCGTGGCCGGGATCCCCATGGCAAACATTTTCCGGAACGGAACAGTAACGGAACACAATTCCACGCAATTCTACGCCATTGTCGCAAACTGGCAAACATAGTCGCATAACCTGTACGCAACGTGTATTTTGTTATAATCGCTGGTAATTGTGCTTTAAAGACACTGAGAACTGCTGAGAACAGGCTCGCTAAATGTTTAATAAAAAATTCGCCTACAAAAGTATTATAATATTCTAAATCTAAAGTATATCAATTAATTCACACGACATGGTAAAGTATTTATTATATATGTATTTTATCTACCAACAAGGTGTATGTATAACAACTAATATATTTATATATTTTAATTTTTTAGGAACAATATAAGTGTGGATATTGCAATTGGATATTAAAACATGACCAACTTGAACAGCATTCTTGCTTTGCGAACAATCTACATTCATTAGTGATGGATAATGAAAGAAGATTTTTCATAACAGGCAATAAAAATTTCTAAAATTATATTGTTAATAAATTGTTTAAATTACTTTACTAATAAATTGTTATTGCAGGAAACGAGACTAACAAAACCAACGAAGATAATGTGCAAGATGAATATTGGCTGGATGAGAACTTCAACGGAACTAACGAAGACAATGTGCAAGATAAAGATAGGCTGGATATATGAGGACCTTAACGAAACTAACAAAGACAATGTGCAAGATAAAGATAGGCTGGATGAGGACCTTAACGAAACTAACGAAGATAATGTGCAAGATAAAGATAGGCTGGATGAGGAACTCATCTTAGCTGTAAAAAACAGACCCGCGTTGTACGATAGTAGTTTGCCAGTGAAACAAAGAGGAAGAAAACAAAAAGATCGCTTGTGGAACGAAGTCAGTGTACATTTAAAGGGTAAAATTATTTTGTGTATCTTTGCATTTTATCTATAAGCACTTTTATAGCACATTATTATGGTTACAAATTTTAGAATGTAGATTGTTCGCAAAGCAAGAATGCTTGCACCAAAATACAATGTTCAAGTTGGTCATGTTTTAATATCCAATTGCAATACCCACACTTATATTGTTCCTAAAAAATTAAAATATATAAATATATTAGTTGTTATACATACACCTTGTTGGTAGATAAAATACATATATAATAAATACTTTACCATGTCGTGTGAATTAATTGATATACTTTAGATTTAGAATATTATAATACTTTTGTAGGCGAATTTTTTATTAAACATTTAGCGAGCCTGTTCTCAGCAGTTCTCAGTGTCTTTAAAGCACAATTACCAGCGATTATAACAAAATACACGTTGCGTACAGGTTATGCGACTATGTTTGCCGGTTTGCGACAATGGCGTAGAATTGCGTGGAATTGTGTTCCGTTACTGTTCCGTTCCGGAAAATATTTGCCATGGGGATCCCGGCCACGAAATAGCGGAACGGAATTAAGACGGAATTACTCTCATTGGCTAACCCCCCACCATAGCTTTTCCGTTACTGTTCCGTTCCGCTATTTCTTTCTTTATGGGGACGCACCCTAAGGGCTCAGTCACAATGAGAAAAATAAGGAATAAGATAAAGGAATAAGGGAATGTCGCATCTCACTTCAGTACACGTACATTAAAGTGAGATGCAACATGCCTTATTCTTATTCCTTATTCCTTTATCTTATTCCTTATTTTTCTCATTGTGACTGAGCCCTAATGCTATAGGTTGAATTTCTGAACGCAGTCCAACCAAAAAGGAGGGATTGGCCGCAATTCTCCCTCCCTCCCGGCCCGTTTTTTTTTCGAGTAGAGTCAGTAGAGTGAATCGAGTTCAGATTCTAGTTTAGTACATAGTTCACTGCGTGTAAAGTATATCAGAGCTACCATTTCAAAAAAATTTTAACATTTGGTAGCCATGCTTATTCTTAAATATGAGATACTACAATATGAAAATTAAAAAAAATATTGTCATTAAACGTTCAGTTTACCATATATAATTCACTTTTTCAATATATTATTGTATAAATGGCTCACGGAAGATTGAGCGATTATTCAAAATGTCATTTGTTTATTGGTTATTTTTGAATTAACATTCATAGAACCAATGCGATATGCAACCAATGCAATATTTCACACTATTAAAGATGAATTACAGGACACTGACAGAAGTAAAAATTAGGAAAAATTTGCGTCGAATTGTAAAAAGTTATAAATTAATAGAAGTATATATCTTTTTTATATGTTTGTTAAGTACATTTAATATGCACAATATCTTGGTATAAAAAATTTTATTTTATAGTGAGTATTAACATCATTGTGTCTATTTTTTAGAGTAACGTTTTTTAAAACTGTAACAATAACTTGAGAACGTTATTCGATTAACTTCATATTTGACACAAGTGTTTATCATAATTGTCTACTAATCAGAGGCTTTTGTCTACTAATCATCAGAGCAAATTTTATAATCATTAGTTATTTATTTATTTTACTAGTTTGAATCTTTCAGTACTATTGTGTATTGAGAGTAGCTGTAAAAAATTTCATGCAAATCGGTTTACTACCCAGTCAGAAACGTTTGGTTGATACGACGTCGAATCAACGTCGAAAACCAAATGTCGAAATTCTGGTCGATTCAACGTCGAAAGCGTATAAAATTTCAACGACTATTCAACTATCATTTCGACGTCGTTTCAACGTCGAAGTAAGGTCGAAATTTGATTGAAATAATATACTTCATTTTATACTTTTTAAGGTAAAAAATACTAAAAAATGAGGAGTGCAAACAATCTTGTTTTTCATCATTTCAGTTTATTAAGCAGTAAAAACTTAGTTATTTATATTATTAGTAATATTATTACCATTGCACACATTTGTGTTTCACGTTGTGTTTCATTGCACTGAACCATTATACTGTTTGTAGATAAAAAATAAAAAAAAAATAAATCTCTCATATACTATATATAATGACAATATAAAACTCCAATTGCACACACATTTCGGGCTTAACTCCTATTCGCAAGAAAAACATACGCAAATTCCGTTCTTACGAAAAATCACAAGTTAATTAGTTAATTAGTTAAAAACCATAGAGCTAATCAACAACCTTTGCAACAGAGCAGCAGAATGAATGCAGCCCAATATTTGTAAATAAAGTAACAAATAAAAGTCTCTTATATACTATATACAAAGTGATTCAGGACCTCCGTAACAAACTCTGAGGAACGATAGGTCTCGTAGAAAGGATCATCTTTTATCAAGCAACCCATGTTCTCTGATGCGTCGTTTAGGTGCTACGCGACCGTGCAGACAGGTCTTAGGTGACATTTATTACAATTAGTTTCTAAATGACGCATCAGAGAACATGGGTTGCTTGACAAAAGATGATCTTTTCTACGAGACCTATCGTTCTTCAGAGTTTGTTGCAGAAATCCTGAATCATCATGTAGTGTCAAAATAAAATTCTAATGCGTGCATTTTCAAAAATTTCAATTAATGAATAATTTTGCTGTTAAAAAAACAAGTAGAATTCGCAGAAATAATATATTCGCAGAAATAATAATAATCCCGAATCAGTATGTCTTCTTATTTTTTTTGTCCTTTTTCCTATTATACTGCCGTCATCTTGGCGACGCCAAGGCGCTTGTTTTAGCCATAATGAAGTTGCTACATCAATCTCTGGGATTTCAGTTTTTAGCCTTTTATCCAGAATGGCACCTAAAAATGCAATAGTTTTTATATTTTATAAGATTTCTTTTAAAAACTTGTATAAAAATATATAGACGCCAAGTCAATAGAAACAAAAAGTACAAAAAAAAGACTAAAAAAAAAAAAATACTAAATCAGTGAAAAATTTTGTCAAAATGCTGAAAGACGAATATTAATAAAGACAGTGATCAGGGCCATCAAAGTTCCATATATTTCGCGTTGCCAGCGTTAGTAGTGCCCTCTGATATGAGGGCACTAATAATGGAACTAAAAATCAGTATGGCGGCAGTTATATATATATATATATATAGGGGAGAGTTGGCAATTACCGAGCCCCTAATGGCTCCTGCACACAGGACGCGGCAGCGTGGCAATGCGGCAACGCGGCACCGCGGTAACCAATTACCATCTTGCCTTTCCGTTCTACTTCTGAAAGTAGTACGGAAAGGCAGATGGTGATTGGTCACCGCGTTGCCGCGTTGCCGCATTGCCGCGATGCCGCGTCCTGTGTGCAGGAGCCATAAGAACCGAAGCGTATATCTGTTCAGGATTTTCACCGCGATCGATCTCCGCGATCGATACCGCTGTCGCCATCCCTGAGCCGCCCCCTGAACGAGGCGACTTCGCGCCGCTCCCCCGCGTTACCCCTGACCGCGCCGTCTCTCGCGTCGCGTTATCGATCCGGACATGCGAGGATCCCGTGATCCTACGAAACGCGCCTATTGGCCCTTTCAATTGTCGCGTCACGGAATGCTCCGGAAACGGGCCCGCGAGAGCTCCGGCTCCTTAGTAGAAGAAAATCGTGCGTTTCAAGCGGTCCTCTTGCCGACTTGCACCCGTATCGTTCTCTACTCCGATTCACGCGGTCTCGCCGTCGTGCATTCGTAAATCTCGCAAGTGGCGGTTCACGCGGACTTACGCCCCGTCGTGCATCCGCGCTGCAGTAATCGTGCCGTCAGTGCACTCAGCAAAGTGTCGCGCAGACACTCGCAACCGCGCCAATCGCGCCTTCGATCCGCTCTCACAGTGCGGTGACGAAGTTCACGCCTCCGAGCGTCTGCATTTTCACCCTCGCTGACAGCGAGAGGTGCATTCCGTACTCCACTCCACGCCGCGCCTCATTCTGTAAAGGCCCTCGGCGAAACTGTACATTACAAATAAAGTGCCGTTTTATATGTGACGTGAAACGAGCAGTGTCCGTTCATTTTCCGCACTCCGGATCCCTGTCGGGGTCGACTCGGCCTCTCTTACGCCAATTGGCGAAGCCGGAGTTACGCCCGGCAACCAAATTCGCCAACATAATTTCTGGTCCTTCGAGCCGGATCGGAGTGACATTCAACCACCATGGCGGATCAACTGCTCGAACGGCAACTCCAGCGAATGCGAAAAGTCGATCGCGCGCTGGACAACTTCCGCAAAATCGGAAAGAATAATTTGACTGCGGCGAAGATTCGCAGTCGAATTAGCGACCTGAAGGACTCCTGGGCCAACATCGACGGTGGACACTTCGCCCTCCTGGCCGCTATTCCCGTCGCGGAAAGAGCGAATCACGACTACTTCAAGGAGCAGCAGTACGAGACCTGCGAAGAGAAGTACCAGACAGCGGCGGACTACATGGCGGAGTGCCTGGAGGAGTTGGAGCCGGTCGTGAGTCTGAACAAATCATTCGCGTCATCGACTATGCGCTCAGATCCTTCCGCGTTCGCTCTCTCGCACCTCCCGCGTATAAGTTTACCGAAGTTCACGGGGGAGTTTCGCGAGTGGGAAGCGTTTCGAGATCAATTCACCGCGTTAATAATCAACAATCGAGACCTGCTCGACGTCAGTCGTCTGCAATATTTGCATTCGTGCGTGAAAGGCGAGGCCAGCGATGCCATACGCAATCTGGCATTAACGGATGCAAATTTCAAAATCGCGTGGAATTTGTTGCTCGCGCGATACGATAATCGCCGACGGTTGGTGCACGAGCACATACATGCTCTGCATACGCTTCCTCACGCGACCTCAGATTCCGCCGCCGCTCTCACCGCGTTGCGCGATAAAGCAAGCGTTTCGATTCAGTCTCTAAAAAACCTCGGCCGTGCGGTTGACTCATGGGACGACATGTTGGTTTATTTGCTCGTACAACGGCTTGATAAAGGCACTCGTAAAGCATGGGAATTACAACTTGGAGATACATTAGATTATCCCACATACGAGCAACTTGATAATTTCTTAAAGTCGCGAATACGTGCGCTCGAGAATATTATCCCTGCTTCGCCTCAAGTCAAGGGCAATAAACAACATTCCTCAGTTCAAGCTCACGCAGCTAATGCCTGTACGAACAAGTGTCCCATGTGTCAAAAGACGCATTTCTTGTCCGCTTGTCCGGACTTTCAAAATAAAAGCGTCGCTCAACGACGTGATCTCGCGAAGAAGTTTCATTGTTGTTACAATTGCCTGAGCACACGGCATACTCGCGATGCGTGCTCAAGCAAGAATACATGCCGTCAATGTCAGCAGAAGCACCATACGCTTCTTCACACGATCGATGTGAATAATAACAATACCTCGACAACCGAGAACTCACCTTCATCCGCGGACGCGAAAACAGATTCAACTGACGAAGTAACGTCACATTTATTGGCTCACACGAGCTTTTCGAAATCGAATATTTTGCTAGCCACTGCCTGGATCAAGGTGAGCAGTCTCAACGGTCGACATGGTATAGTTCGTGCGTTATTGGATCAAGGTTCCGTCACAACTTTGATCACCGAACGTTTAGCTCAGCGATTGCGTCTCCCGCGTACGCGCGTCTCCGTCTCTATCACTGGGATCGGCGAGACCGCTGCCACCGCACGCAGCGCAGCTACCGTTTACGTGTCAGCGCGTGACGGCACGGGCCCGCGGCCCTCCGTCTCCGCTCTTGTTCTCAAGTCGCTTACGACTTACATTCCGCACAGAGTGCCGGATATAACAAAGAAGTCGTACATTCGCGAACTCTCGCTAGCCGACAACGATCCGACTAGTGCAGCGCCGATTGACGTCATCATCGGTGCTGACTTGTATGGCGCGATCTTACTTCCGGAAGTCCGTAGTCGCGCCCCTCATGAGCCCGTCGCTCAAAACTCTATTTTCGGATGGTTCCTGTCCGGCCCGATGCCGGTACCGTCACAGTCACGGCCGGCTCGCATTCAAACGCACCACTGCACGGTGCTGTCGGAAATCTCCGACCAATTACGACGTTTCTGGGAGGTCGAAGAACTTCCTCAGCAAACACATCTCTCACCGGAAGAGATTCGATGCGAAGAGCATTTCGTATCGACGCATTCTCGTGCCCCCAATGGGCAATATATAGTGCGGTTACCGTTCAAATCGGGGCCCCCTATCAACATAGGCGAATCAAAATCGTCCGCAATCGCGTTGTATTCGCGTCTCGAGTCTCGGTTAAAGTCAAATCCGGATCTCGCAAAGGAATACAACGAATTTCTCGCGGAATACGAGCGTCTCGGACACATGGTCAAGGCGCCGCGAGACGACCCTTCCGATGGTCAGGTATATTATATACCGCATCACGCAGTCATACGCGAGCATAGCTCGACAACTCGTTTGCGCGTTGTCTTCAACGCTTCTCATCTGACCTCCAATGGTCTGTCATTGAACGATCATCTCATGGTTGAAACCCTTTTGCCAAACGTCGAGTGGCATCACGTGCCCTCACAACAAAATCCGGCCGATCTCGTGTCGCGAGGCGTGCCCCCGGAAAATCTTATAAGTCAACCCTTGTGGTGGACAGGGCCTGACTGGCTCAAACTTTCGTCCGATCAATGGCCATCTAGGCCTCAATCTGATTCGCTGGAAACACCGCCGGAAGAGCGAGTTCGCGCTCCCGTGCACCTCATGCAATCTCGCGATCGATGGGATCTCGGCGAGAGATTCTCGTCGTGGAGCAAGCTGGTGCGTGTCACCGCTTACGTCATGCGATTTGTTCGGTGCGCTCGCGAAAGTGGTCGCGTCAAGTTAAATGCGCCGTCGCAAACCGAGCCGGAACCGCTCAGTCCGGACGAAATTAATTTCGCGCGCATCTTTTGGCTGAGAAACATTCAGCGTCAGCTGTTCCCTGTCGAATACGCTCAGCTAGAGAGCGCACAGCACATCTCGAAACGCAGTAAGTTACTGCCGTTAAACCCGTTTCTCGACGAGCACGGGCTCATTCGCGTTGGCGGTCGCCTCCGCCATTCAACGTTTCCGCACGACAAAAAGCACCCGGTTGTGCTCGCTGCTCATCCGGCAGTTGCCGCGTTAATACGCGATACACACTTACGCGCCTTCCACGCTGGGCCGCAATACACGCTGCACCGGCTGCGTGAAACATATTGGATATTACGCGCGCGTCAAACAATCCGCGCCATTCTGCATCAATGTGTCAGATGCGCTCGGGAAAACGCCAAGATCGCAAGCGAGTTGATGGGCGACCTGCCCGCGTGCCGCGTTACGTCGACGTCACGCGCATTCCTACATTGCGGGGTGGATTATGCCGGACCGATACAGGTCAGATCCACACCCGGTCGAGGATACAAATCGCGAAAGGCATATATTGCCGTGTTTGTGTGCATGGCAGTGAAAGCCACGCACCTAGAGTTGGTTAGCGACTGTACGACTTCCGCGTTCGTCGCTGCATTCGATCGGTTTTGTGCGCGTCGCGGCGTTCCCAGTGATATGTACTCGGATAACGCGACGACCTTTCACGGCGCTCATCGCGAAATATCCGCCGCGTGGAAGAGAGCCGTACGCGATCCGAACTTTCAGAATCAAACCGCGACTCAAGGCGTTCGTTGGAACTTCATTCCTCCGTCCGCGCCGCATTTCGGCGGACTATGGGAAGCGTGCGTTCGCAGCGTGAAATTTCACACGAAACGCGTCATCGGAGCACACACGCTGACATTCGAGGAGCTGACCACGCTCTTATGTAAGATCGAAGCGTGTCTAAACTCGCGACCGCTCGCTCAGATGTCCGACAATGTAGACGATTACTGTGCAATGACACCGAGTCATTTTCTTATCGGTACCGCTCTTACAAGCGCTCCCACGCCTTCCTTGCTCGACGAAAAGGAAACGCGTCTCACTCGATGGCAACTAATTCAACAAATGCGCGATAGCTTTTGGAAGCTGTGGTCAAATGACTATCTGCATACATTGCAGCAACGCCCCAAGTGGCGTGAGGTTCAAAAGCTTGCTCGAGTCGGACGCTTAGTACTTCTGCGAAACTCACTGGCTCCTCCGAACAAGTGGGAGTTGGGCAGAATCATAGAGTGTCACCCTGGCGAGGATGGACTTACACGCGTCGTTACGGTCAGAACGGCCAAATCCACGTACAAACGCGCGATCGTTAAGTTATCGTTTCTCCCGGTTGATGTAAATACCGATCGTAGTGATCCAGAGTGACATTCCGTGATAGCTGCGCAGCATCGTGCGCTCAACCGCACCGTAAATTTGTATATACTGTAAATAATTCTGTACATTGTAAATTCTAGTTTAAGTTGTTAATTTTTAAGTTTGTTTCAGCACTCGCAGTGCTCCGCATGGCGGGCGGCGCGAGATCCACATTCGTCACGGCGGGCGGCTCCTGTCTTTATTGCGAATCGGTATTCGCGGCGGGCGGTATGTTCAGGATTTTCACCGCGATCGATCTCCGCGATCGATACCGCTGTCGCCATCCCTGAGCCGCCCCCTGAACGAGGCGACTTCGCGCCGCTCCCCCGCGTTACCCCTGACCGCGCCGTCTCTCGCGTCGCGTTATCGATCCGGACATGCGAGGATCCCGTGATCCTACGAAACGCGCCTATTGGCCCTTTCAATTGTCGCGTCACGGAATGCTCCGGAAACGGGCCCGCGAGAGCTCCGGCTCCTTAGTAGAAGAAAATCGTGCGTTTCAAGCGGTCCTCTTGCCGACTTGCACCCGTATCGTTCTCTACTCCGATTCACGCGGTCTCGCCGTCGTGCATTCGTGAATCTCGCAAGTGGCGGTTCACGCGGACTTACGCCCCGTCGTGCATCCGCGCTGCAGTAATCGTGCCGTCAGTGCACTCAGCAAAGTGTCGCGCAGACACTCGCAACCGCGCCAATCGCGCCTTCGATCCGCTCTCACAGTGCGGTGACGAAGTTCACGCCTCCGAGCGTCTGCATTTTCACCCTCGCTGACAGCGAGAGGTGCATTCCGTACTCCACTCCACGCCGCGCCTCATTCTGTAAAGGCCCTCGGCGAAACTGTACATTACAAATAAAGTGCCGTTTTATATGTGACGTGAAACGAGCAGTGTC
The DNA here is from genome assembly GCA_035220575.1 of Temnothorax rugatulus. Lineage (NCBI taxonomy): Eukaryota > Metazoa > Arthropoda > Insecta > Hymenoptera > Formicidae > Temnothorax > Temnothorax rugatulus. The sequence continues at coordinate 18,789 of JASTWL010000863.1, read as the reverse complement.
CGTTCATTTTCCGCACTCCGGATCCCTGTCGGGGTCGACTCGGCCTCTCTTACGCCAATTGGCGAAGCCGGAGTTACGCCCGGCAACCAAATTCGCCAACAATATCTAAGCTCAGAAATGCTTCAAAAAAAAACAAACTGTGCAGTTTTAGATAGGTCATTTATTTGGCTATCCATATATCATACCAATAATGTTGAAAGTTAAACACAAACTGAAATATTAATAATTTTCCAAAAATTGAGAAAACGCGGTATTATCAAACTGGTCTGATAATATCGTGACCAGGTTTGATAAAATCGTGCCCAGTTTAATAAAACCATACCTATAAAAATTACTCTGGCTTCAGCCAGTGACATGAAGTAGAACACAATAACAAAATGTTTTTTTTTATATTTATGCATTAATATCGTTTAGTAGGTACCTACATATAAAAATAAGTGAATGCGTTAACAAATAACGATCATTATAAATTTAAATCAAAACTTAAGCAACGATCTTTTCTGTAAGCACCTTACATTGTAAACTAAACAGTCTTGGTAACTCTTAACACACAGTTATTGTTATACCTATGAGTATTATACCTTGGGCGCGAAATTATCAAACTCAATCATTTGGTATACAATACCAAACTATTGTATACCGTCTTGCCTATGAAATAACAATTAAACAGCATGCCATAATGTCATATACAATTTCATATTAAGACATAAAATAATTAATGTCAATAGCTTTATTCTCTGTAAAATAATTAAATATGTGTAAATAGTACAGAAAAATGTAATAATTTTGAATTATATATAAATCATGACAATCAGACTTATATATAAATCATGATAAATCAGACAAAAACATATATATGAATTATATATAAGTGTCATGCACACAATTATACCAAATATTAAAATAAAACAAATAAACAGTTTACACACAATAATGCTAAATATTTTCTTCAAAATTTGCAATTTAAGCGCACACACACACACACACACATATCATATTATGTATTATTATTAGCTCATAAACACATTATTTCTATTATATTAAAATTAATGTATTTTTGTTTATGTAATCTAATTGTTAAATCGATTTTAAAGGATTTCTAAAATTACATTATTTTTTAAATGAAAAATACTAAAAATAATTTTTCTAATTGTAACATGCATAGGATTCATAGATTTAGATATTTGATTGTTGTGCTTCTTGTGATTTTCGAATCTTACCTGGGGGGCTAGATCGTTGTTTCTTAGTATCATATTTATAAACTGCTGTCGTACAATTGCAGATTTGTCTTTTTGTCCCTTAGAATTGATTGTGCGTAACGTAATTGTTTTGGACTTAGCTTGTTCTTTCTTTCGTTTAATAATTGTTTTTAACCGTCTTGTTTCTTTTTTTAATTGTACCGTTTTGTTATAGAACCTTCTAGCTTTTGGAGACAATAAACTTTTACGTGTGATTTCTTGTAGTTCAGGTCTACTATGTGAGGCTGGATATTGAGAAGGCAACTGTTGCATGAGTAATTCATTACTTAAATTATTTGTATCGTGCACTTCAGTTTCGAAATGATTAGACGGTTCTTCACAATTATCTTGTAGTTCAGGTCTACTATGTGAGGCTGGATATTGAGAAGGCAACTGTTGCATGAGTAATTCATTACTTAAATTATTTGTATCGTGCACTTCAGTTTCGAAATGATTAGACGGTTCTTCACAATTATTTTGTTCATTTTTCACTTGATTTGTTTGATTTTCAAGTGTATCATGTGACAAATCTATTATTGTTGCTGTGTTAATTGTTACATTTGTTATATTATTAATGCTTTCTGCTACATTCATTAATGGGATAGCATTACTTTTTAATATTCTCTTCCTAGGAGCACAACTGTAGTCCTCTTTTTTAAAATGTTTATAGCACACTCGTAAATTATCAACTTTGCTTGATTCTAACATTTCCATATTTAAACTTTGCAGCCACTATATACGGTGTTGTAAATTTTTTGGAAATCTATGAGAAGGGACTTTAACACCTGATGAACAATTTTTAACGCAGCACGCTTTCCCCATTGTAATTACTTCTTTATGTTTTATCTTCTATTTATGCAATCTACAATATTTAAAAAATATATTTTTTTAATTTTCCAAGATATAGCGTTCTGTTCATGTAAATTTCTTTTACTCTTATTTAAGATTTTTTTTAAATTCTAACTCTATAAGCACATTTGCGTCTTTCGTATTTCCATTTCGCTATTTTATTTATTAAAGTTATTTACTTTCTAAATGTCACAGCAGTAATAATGCTTTATAATATCTAATATTTGTTACAATTTCAAGAAATAAAAAATCTATTGTCAAATACGAATGACTCACATGCGCTATATTTATTTTTAGAATAACTCTATGTATAGAAAAATAAAGTTGATTAAACCTTATATTGGAAAAGAACTTTCTTCTTCTCAGAATAAATCGTACATACACCGTATGTAATTTATTAATTATTCCAAACAAGGACAAAGAGATAGTGCCACAGTATAATAGTGCCTTGATAGTTACCTTCTTCTTCTTCTTGTATTGAAATAACACCCGAATCCAAGGCACGAATTCGATACGGCCACGTACGCCAAACAGGCAAATGCCCGAAAGGCGGATAAAGGCTTCCTTGAGACGAAACACATCAAAACACACGTCTGAACACGTTTGCTGTCAGTTCGCAAATCCTTGATTACCTCTACCCGTCTTTACCATCCAATATCGTCTTTACCATCGTATATTTGCATTTATAGTTTATAAGTCGCCTTCCCTTATTCCAGAGGGCACTACTAACGCTAGAAATGGAATGTCCATAACAGTTTGTAGGCCCTGACAGTGATCTGCATAACTCTCTTTGTATTGAAATAGCATTGGAAAAGTAATTTACAGCCGCTCGAGAGCAAGAGAATCTTTTATCATTATTAACTTGAATAGTTTAGTATATTTATATTTATTGTATATTATTTATATAAGACCAACATATTATTTATATAAGACCAATATTTTCAAATTTCCGGAAGTTAGAACCACACCATTTACAAGGTGTACACACACACACACACACACACACACACACACACACACACGCACGCACGCACGCACGCACGCACGCACGCACGCACGCACGCATGCACGCACGCACGCACGCACGCACGCACGCACGCACGCCCACGCCCCCGCCCACGCCCACGCCCACGCCCACGCCCACGCCCACGCCCACGCCCACGCCCACGCCCACGCCCACGCCCACGCCCACGCCCACGCCCACGCCCACGCCCACGCCCACGCCCACGCCCACGCCCACGCCCACGCCCACGCCCACGCCCACGCCCACGCCCACGCCCACGCCCACGCCCACGCCCACGCCCACGCCCACGCCCACGCCCACGCCCACGCCCACGCCCACGCCCACGCCCACGCCCACGCCCACGCCCACGCCCACGCCCACGCCCACGCCCACGCCCACGCCCACGCCCACGCCCACGCACACGCACACGCCCACGCACACGCACACGCACACGCACACGCCCACGCACACGCACACGCACACTTGCGATTAATCAATTACGCGATTTCCTAAATGTCCATAAATTGTTTCGTACAATATTTATACAAACAATGTCGTAATATTTTTTAAGATTAAAATCTAAAGCTAATTTGATCGGATTTTGTAAGTGCGCACATCAAAATAGTGATATTAATCGTTTCGACGTTAAATCAACCTTGAATCGACGCTACACTTCCTGACATGGAGTGATCGATATTGTAAGAATATCGACTTTCTTATCGACTCAACCAGCTGTCAACCATATCGACGTTGAATCAACCTTGAATCAAGGTTACATTTCTGACTGGGTATAGTCTCCGAGATACTTCTGGTACTGATTTTCAAAACACTGTTTCGAGAAACACTAAGGTATTCATAGTCGGTTCTTATTTCAAGACCGTCTTATCTCAAGACAGTCAAGTAATATCTTAAGATGCTAATACGGCTCTGTGATTGGTTCATATGCTGTAGATAAATTGTTGAATGAATTTTTTTTATCTTACGCAGCATCGTCGATGCCTGGGCTATAGAATACTTATTCCTTTGACGAGCAGCCTCCTCATTATCCTTTTTTTGCTCTTTGCGCCTCGTTTGTTCGTCCTTCGACAAACTCTGTGCGAAGCGTTTCTGGACCTATGTTCATAGGAACATTTTGCTCCAAATTCAATTTCCTATAAGACCTTGTAGTTTTATTGACCTGACCTGGCACACCCTGTTTATATATATACACTCAACGATATGTGATAATTATTGATAAAAAGTAACACCTAAATCTACTCTCTAAAAGAGAATCAGTGTATTTTCACTGGGAAACAGTAAATAGTCATTGATTGAAGCAGTTATAAGTATACCACTGAGAATCAGTGACATTTCACTGAAAGAATTAGTTAGTAATATTGACTTTCCACGCACTTGCAACATAAAATAGGGTGTGCAACACGTGCGTGAAGTTGAAAATTCCCGGGTGCGGTGACCGCACTCGCCTTCGGCTCGTGCGTCAACTCCGCACCCGTGAATTTTCATCTTCCAGCACTTGTTGCACAAATAACTATTTCCTAACGCGAGCGTGAAATAGGCCGCTTTTCGCGCTTGTTTTGAGTGAGCAAAACGATCCATTTCTCAATCGATGACGTAAGCGTTGAGAAATGGAGCCATTTCTTAACTAGTGGAGAAATGAAATTGTAAGCATTAAGAAATGGCTTCATTTTATTGATGTCTCATGCTGACCGCGGGTGTTAGCGGCAACTTCACGTTATTTTGCGTCGTGAGGTTATCCACGATTGCAGAGGGATATGTAGAAAATTCTTTCCGCGGAAAAATCGCGACTTGTAATAAAATTACATCGGACTTGAAACCAAACAAGCCAGCACGATCAATATTGGGACCGGTTAATGTGCCAGCGCTTTCCGCGAAACCCTACATTGTTGAAAATCTGTCGGAAAATATAGAAATTCCCAATACATCTGCCAAAATAACAGTGCAAATTTCAAATTGTAGCAACTGTAAGATTGATATTGGGAAGCAATAATTTTAATTGAAAAGATTATACGATTGTGATTAAAACTGCAATTTGTTGTTATTCTAATATAATATAAATAAAATATTATAATTTATGTGAAAAATTTGTTACTTTCTTTTATTTTAATAAAAAAATTTATTTTTTATTCTTATTTTATTTTTTGTCTTAGTCGGGGGGCGAAGCCCCCCGAACCCCCCCACTTGGCGCCTAGAACAAGGCCTATTTCACGCTCTTGTTAGGAAATAGTTATTTGTGTAGCAAGTGCGGGAAGTCGAGAATTGGACATGAGTGCGGAGTGGACGCACGAGCCGAAGGCGAGTGCGTCCACTCCGTACTCATGTCCAATTCTCAACCTGCACGTGCTACACACACTATTTTATATCACAAGTGCGTCTAAAGTTTAAAGAAGGACTTGCGGGGGGCGAGGGGGGGCGAAGCCCCCCCGAGCCCTTAAAGAAGGACTTGCGGGGAGCTATCTCTCCCAACGAGGGGGGTCCGGGGGGGCGAAGCCCCCCCGGGCGGGGGGGTTCGGGGGGGCGAAGCCCCCCCGAGTCGAAAAGTTGGGCGCAGGCGGGGAGGGGGGCGCGGGGGGGAGGGGCGGAGCCCCTCCCCCCGCCTATGATAAAAGCAATGTTTATTACAGTATCGGTCATGATTAATATATCCTGCAAAAGAAAGAAAGTTTTGTACGTTTTTTGAAAGGCATAAAAACAAAATTAATTTGTGTTATTTCTTGAGGTGTTAGTTGGCCGTCGGTCTCGGTTTCTGGCGTTTCTGGTATGATGTTACTCATTTTCGAATTTATGTGTATGTTCACTTTACTGTGTATGCTCACAATGACTTTATTATGTATGTAAAGTATCCACTCGTGACAGGGAAGGTTATGTCTGAGTATCGCTGTGGTAATTCGCGTAGCATTGAAGTTGAAGAATCTTAACGACATCTCGCGGCGCGCTACGCGAAACACTACTGTTTCGCGTAGTGCGCCGCGAGATGTCGTTAAGAGCATGCGAGAAATAAGAGGACTCTAGTGGAAAAGACACAGAATGATTCGGAAAATAAGGAGAGTGTTGGCAATGAGTCGTGCGGGAAGTACTTTTCTAGTGAGGATTTCCGCACACGTGCGGGAATATAGTGAGAAATTTCTCGTGTATGCAATTGGCTATTTCGTGCACAGATGGCACGCACGGAATGGGCCATTTTCGACGCACCTGTGATATAAAATAGTATGTACAACTCGTGGAAAGAGTGGTCGAGCCCAAATAAGTGTGATGGTCGCACTCGCTTCGCTCGTGCGACCAACTTCACACTCATTCAGAATCGACCACTTTTCCCACTCGTTGTACAATATACTATTTTACAGATCGTGCACTTTACCAACGAAGGTTTCAATTGCTCGAAATGATTCCACAGCTTGCTGCGTTTTCTTTTCGGTGCCATTAAAGCAGTCCTGTAATACAGATTGTTTGATACTAAATGTGATACAGTGAGCACCTTAAAACACGCTTGTAGAATTTCTCACGAAGGTCAAAAAGAGATATAGTTTTTTTTTTTATTAGAGTGTATGTTTATATGGATATATAATTTAAATTTTCCTAATTACCAGATCACGTACAGATCTACAAAAGTTAAAAAAATTTTGAAATAATATTTGATGTTAAAATTTTATTTGTGTTTTTTACTATACTAGACACCACAGACGAGGGCTTCGCGTGCGCTATTTAGCTTTAAGGGGATGCTGGAGTAGAATAAATTACCGACATTTTTTTGAAAACACTAAACTTTGAAATTGGCTTTACGGAATTGAAAATCCTTTTACAGGATTAAAGTACGCACAAAAACGGAGTGCGGAGCCGCCGATTTTATATCAAAAACGAAAAAAAATGAAAAATTATAGCTTTGTTGTGACAACAAATTGCTGCATATAAAAATGTAGACTTTGTACATATAAAATGAGCAGGCTCCGCACTCGGAAATACAATAAAGAAGAATCCTGTGCTTGCAGAAATGAGCTGCGAGCTTTAGTATAAGAGGAAAATGTTTCTAAAAATTTCGTATGTATGTATGCGTGCGGAATCGGTGTGAAGAGTAAAACAGACCGTAGTTTAGTTGCTAGGTAGTACGATAGGTGGTGCTGTAATCAAATGTGCAGTGAAATGCATCGCTGGATCATAGGATAATACTCCGGACTTATCGACCTAAAAATCAGGTCGATAAGTGACACTATTACCTAGGATCAGGGTTTTGTAGGACATTTTCAAAAGTTTACTTCCCGGAATGAATTATTTACGTACGTGTCATTATGTTTACACAAATCTTTTTCATGTAGATAATTTATGCAATATAAATTATTATATGAGATATTATATCGTAAATTTAATTATGATATGGGATATTATATTGGATAACAGTACAAAAAAAGAAAAGATATAAAATTGAATACAATTTGACTTTAGTATAATAAAGTATAAATATTACAAATCAGGCATATGCCTAGCGAGTGTGCAATGCGTGCATATATGTGTGACTGAAGAATCTAAAGCATACATAAAAAATAAATTCTCCTACAATTCATATGTAAAAGCTTATAGGAAAGAATAGAAGAGATCGCGTAGCATCATCATACATTGATATATAAAATACATTTCCAAACACGATTTATTTTTATAAATACGAGAAGGACATATTAGGGTGGGTATACACTACGCCGAACGAACAGCGAATCGTGCATTTGTATACCATTTGTGCGAAGCACACATGCCAGCCGTGTGCATGTGTGCTTCGCACGAATGGTATACAAATGCACGATTCGCTGTTCGTTCGGCGTAGTGTATACCCACCCTTACAGACGCGCGCGCGCACACGCGCGCGAGCGCCGAGATATGAAAAAGAAGCCTAGCACGATTCTCGCCGGTTCGCAGCTAGCGGAGCCGAGCGTCGAGCATCACGCGGTGATGCCAAATTGCGGCAATGTGGCATCACCGCGTGATGCTCGACGCTCGGCTCGACCTGCAGCCGCGAGCCGGCGAGAATCGTGCTAGGCTTCTTTTACATATATCGGCGCTCGCGCTCGCGCGCTCGCGCGCGCGTTTATAATATGTCCCCGTATGTATAATTAGGTAAATCTTGTTTGAAAATGTATTTTATATATCAATATATGATGTATGTGTATATATAAAAAATATGTATTATGAAAAGTGAGAAATAAAGAACGGAAGGAGCGTAAATGATAAATATTTATAGAAAAATCTTCTTTCTCTTGACCAACATGTACGTATTTTCTTTGAAAATGTGCCATTTTGGAAAAGTAACTTATTGCCAATACAAGGAAAACGGAATAAATTAAAATAAATGTAATTTGTCTAAAAAATTTTTAGACAAATGTCTGTTAGTATATTATATATAGTATACTTTTTACTGTACTAATAGATAAATACATACAGAGCAAAATTAGCTTCATCGATATATCACGGTTTACACATGTAATAAAAATTATATATATATATATATATATATATATATATATATATATATACAATCATATAAAGGGAAACGCCGTAATCGGTCAGGACTGGATCTTGCTTGTCCGAATAATATATATAAATTCTTGAGTGACTTTCTACGTACACTCTTTGCCATGGCGGACCACGCGCCGTTACCAACGGTCATAACGCAGTCTCAACCAAAGCCAGAACGATACAATCACACAATTAAATTGATATAAATTTAATTATATTAAATACATATAGGATAGGATACAGGGGATATAAAGAAAATTGAGACTGCGTTATGACCGTTGGTAACGGCGCGTGGTCCGCCATGGCAAAGAGTGTACGTAGAAAGTCACTCAAGAATTTATATATATTATTCGGACAAGCAAGATCCAGTCCTGACCGATTACGGCGTTTCCCTTTATTTGATTGTATATATCTTACACGGTCGTATAATCTCATACTTATTGTATATATATATATGTATATATATACGGAAAGATTATATTGTTGTCAACGCTTATTGTCCCCTTCGTGCTGGACGCGTGCAATACGCGTCACGTTTTATCTCAGGACTGTTAGTACAGTAAATACGATAGGATTGTAATCTTCGCAAACATCAAGTAGATCATTAGAACACTTTTTCTTTAGAATATATAAATTTTATCATTTCAGTTAAACTTTTCGTAAACGCAGATGTGTAAGTCGTGACAAAGATTAGTTTTATACCAGGTATTGCTTCTTATTTAAAATATTCTTTCTGTTGACAATTCTCGTTGACCAAATCATTGTTACACTGAATTATTTGTTATTTAGATCGCTTGACAAGGGCCCAATCCTGAGAGTCGAAATGTTGTAAAGTCGTTTCACTACACTTATTGCCAATTGTCGTCGAAAATAATAAACATTTTTGTTTTAATTATTATTGGCGGAACAAACAATTATTTCTATATAACTTTTTTCTTTGAATAATTTTGGAAATTTTTTTGAAGTTTTACATGAAATATTATCTATATTTTAGAATTATAAGATACATGGAATAAATATTTAAGAATAATAAGTTTTTTTTAATTTTATTGTTCAAAAAAGGAGTTATAACTATAAGCTTTGATATTGCTTGGACGGATTATATACGTTTCCATCTATAAAACGAAGACTCTTGAGATGAAGTGTCATGCGTTTTGCTTATAAACGTCCAGCAACTTGTTGTAAGAAAATGATGTTTTTTGTGTTACTTATGAATATACCGCGAGTTTTCAGTACCTCTCAAGTTTAGCCGCGTAGCTTGATGCGCAAAGCAGAAAGCAAGATTCTAATCTGAAATGTTATAATACATAAATGTGGAATGTTTCATTTTTCAAATAGAAATAATTTTTTGAGTCAACAAATATTTTAACTTATTAGGTTTATAAAAATGCATGTCACTTTTTTGTAGATGCATTTAGATTATCGAGGTTTGACTCTATAATGTGAACGCATCCTTATATTCGCATCGTATCATTGCAGTAGACATACTGTAGACATACTGCAAAGTAAACAGATGACTCTCCTGTACGCCGATATAATCTACTGCGCGACCGTAAAGGTGCCATTTCACGTTGACGCTCGACGCTCATTTTCAGTGAGCAAAAATCTTCAAATATAATATATATTTGAAGATTTTTGACAACCGGATGCTACGTGTTGTGGAATATTTGCTGCGGCTTTTGCAACGGATGTAGTCTTAGGCAAAAATCCTTGCAAAGAAACATATTCCAATGATGTTGAATCTATGAGACGACACTTTATCACTATCGTAGAAAACCGTGAACTGTTGCCTTTTCCGTGATAGTAAATGTTCTTTGAATTATATTATTTTAAAGAATATTGTAATTATGCTTTCATATGGAAATTACACACTCCAGAAAGCATGTGTGATAAAACTGTTAGAAAAAAGAATAATACATAACTATATATATGTGTTTTATATGTATTTATGGAAGTACGGTTTAACAAAAAGAAAAAGAACCCAGTTTACCTATCTCGTAGGCAAATGGAAATGGAGAAACGATAAAAAATATTTGGTTGCGTTTCACAGAAATGGGCGATGGAGGGGCTCATTCCATATTGTCAAAATTGTCAGAGGCGTTTATCGTGGGCTGGCTATTTTTTACTTACTGCTAGAGGCGTCTGGCTACTTTTTATTTACTGCCAGAGGTATTTATCGTGGGTTAGCTATATTTTATTTACTGTCAAAGGCGTTTATCGTCAACTGACAATATTTAATTTATTGCCAGAGGCGTTTATCATGGGCTGGATAGTACAAATAAAGCGTTTTTTATGAGCTGACTAGTAAAAACGAATTATCAAAGGCATTTGTTGTGAGCTGATTGTGAGTTATATGAAAATGCTACAGGCGTATATATTATACGTACAATTTTCATAAAACGCTATATGGTCACTTACAAAAAAGTCGCAATAGTCCGATATTCACTGCAGTACTAAAAACGCATAGTTTATATCACGTACATTATAGATTTTCAGTACTGCTGTGAATGTCGTACTGTTGCAACTTTTTTGTAAGTGACCATACGTTTATCTTCGGAAGCACGTACTCTCCGAGTCACCAATTTTGCCGAGCTTTTACAGGAATGTAGTATTGGTATAGAAGTACCAAATGCTATCGGAGTCGATGCACCACCACTCAAGCGTTTTCGAGAAATCGCGGAATTTAGCACGCTACATTAGTATCGTTGCTGTAAAAGGTTTATCAAGCAACGTCGGTAGCTCAGAGGACTAGGCGCCGCGCTACGAGTCTGCAGGTCGCGTGTTCGCTTACTTTGTTATTTTTTTCACTCTCTTTTTTCTTTTATTGTTACAAATAAAAATGTGTAGGATGTATAACAATACGCAGACAAATTTTTTATATTATAGAACGTTTTTTTGTCTTTATTGTGAAAAAAAGTAACAGTGCACATATAAGTAGACAGGGAGTCCCAGTTTAATAACCTCATGCAAAAATATAAAAAATTGTAGAAGATACGGAAACATTTTTTAGCTACAATTTATTGCATATGGTTTGAAGGGGGACATGAAATGAGAATTTTGGATCCGGCGCTCACTTTGGACCCAATAATACCCAACTCGATTGTCTGTAATGTAAACCTCAATTTTTATTATGTCATTTTTTTCTACGAATTAATTTGAACAACTTTTGTCTGAAACATTTTTTTATTTGCCTAATATTTTTTTAGATGTTCAAGGAAAACTTGATAACTTTTGCAATATTTAGCTTACAATATCTCGATAATTGTTAGTCGGAGGGAAAAATGGTACTTTTCCCTCCGAAAAGGACGTTTTTACTTCATTTTTCTACAAAATATGCTGTTGCAATAGTACGCCAATTTTTGTAAACATTTGTGTATACATGAAAACTCCACAGAGATGTATACTCAAGATTTTACAAAAGTTGTGATACTATTGCAACAGCATATTCTTGATGCCAAATCAAGTAAAAAAAAGTCTCCTGTATCACTTTTCCCTCTGCAAGGATTAAAATAAATAAATTAATTAATTAATTATAATTGTGTATGCAGTTTATTTCACGAATAATTGCTTTTATATCATTGTACCTATCTGTTTGTACACCTATACATACAGAAAACAATAAACATATGCATAACTTATTCCAATTCCCTTGTTTCATATTTCGCCGCCTAGATGATACATATATTTATATACTTATTATTTGTGCATTGTTATTTTTTTTTTCATGACAAAGACAAAAAAACGTTCGATGATATAAAGGATTTGTCTGCGTATTGTTATACATTCTGTACATTTTTATTTGTAATAGTAAAAGAAATAAGAGAGTGAAACAGATAACAGAGAGTAGACGAACACGCGACCTGCAGTCGTAGCGCAGTCTAGTCCGTCCGGCCAGCGACATTACTTGACGAACCTTTTACTGCCGCGGTACTAATGTAGCGTGCTGAACTTCAAACCGATTTCTCGAAAACGCTTGAGAAGTACATTACCTCCCAATAGCATTTGGTACTTGTATACCAAACTACATTCCTGTATTGTATGTACTTATATGGCTATTGCTATGTTTACGCGGAGCGTTATACTTTTGTAAGAATTATCCCCCCGTTTACGCGGAGAAAATTATCGTAAGTTGTGATAGTTTGAGTAAGTTATTACGGAAGTGTGTAACGCTCGCGTAAACATAGTATATGTAGTATATTAGAATATGTGTGCGTGCGCGCGTGTGAGTTCACACATATTATAATACATGCAATTGTAATTCTAATATTGCGTACAAATATATATTCATGTTTTGCATGAATACCTCATTAGAGCAATATACAGAATTATATTTACGATAATGTAAGAAACGGAATTAAAAATATTGACATTATCGACATATTGATTCCAATTCCTACCACCGTGAAGGTAAAGGGCGGGCGCTGTAACTCGCGTTAGAGTTCGCCGGCCTTCTTTACCGACTCTAATCGAGTTCGCCTGCGGCTCCAGCATCCCCTTAACATTACATACAACTGTTAAAATATACGATGACAGCTGCTCATGAAGTAAGAGCAGCGAGAGAACCAATCGGCATTGCGGAAAAGCGACAACAATAAACTTTGATAAATTCGAGTATCGACTTTACATGTCTTGGATGGAAAAACAATATCAGAAATTTTGCGCCAAGTGAATAATATGATAAATAAATGTTAAGTATAAGCTTGCTTGTGAGAATGAATCGTGGTGTAGGGAAGGAAACGACACATCACTCATGTATTCGAATAGTGAGAGAGATTGTATATTTTCAAATCTTATTATCAAGGTACCCAGCGAGAAATGACCCATCGAATCGACGTCAAATTGACGTCGAAAATGTATATCGAAAAGTAATTGAAATATTCATCGATCTCGATTGAAATGTGGTATCACTTTCGATGACTTTTCGATTCAGAATAAATCGATTTCGACTCGATATTGATTACTATTTCCTCACTGCAGCTATTATCAGAAGCCATAAAACATGATCTTTTTCTTGTATTATACATTAAAATAAATTAATATATTCACATTCCACTACTTATATGTTCAATAGTATAGCGAAAATATATCGAAAATTATCTATTTATTTCTCCCCAATATCTTTATTAGAAGAGGATCACAAAACTTACAATGGAAATAATTTTTACAATTAATTTATTTATCTAGATAGAATTGCACATATATGCACATTTATTATTACAAACATATATTACTAGATAGAGTCTAGATAGAGTTGCATATATATGTATTTATCATCAAAAACATATATTATTTAAGTCTAGATAGAGTGTACATACATGTATTTATAATCGCAAATATATATTATTTAAGTCTAGATAGAGAATATATGTATATTGCACATATTGTATATTTATTATCACAAAAGAACACAGATTTGACAGATTGACTTAGTGCAATTAACATAGATTCAGTGTAATTAAGATTAAGCAAGAGATATTGTAAGTTAAAGTTTGAATAATTTCTCAAATCAAGTACTTATAATTGAGGTTCATGTCTAATACATATTCGTGAATAAGAAAGAGATTGCCTCAAAATCTCAAAATTGAATTCTTGTGTACAGCTTCAAAGTCAAAAGAACACTTCTTAAAATATGTTAATAAACTGTGATATAAAGAATAAATTTTGTTACATGTTTAGGTTTTTTTTTTTAATTAAGCAAATTCTATATAAGTGCATAGACATGGAACAAGTAGGAAAATCTGCAGTCCTGTCGAGAGTCCTGTCCTTAATCGAATCACCGAGCGCGTGGCTCGTAATCTGTAACGCTTTATTTGAGAAATTATTCAAATTTTAAATTGCAATATCTCGCTTAATATTAAAAATATCCAAAAACTGTAAAGAACTTTTTGACTCAGTTTTTTATATAAAATATGCGATTTTTTTCGCATTACATTAATCGAACATCCTGTATATCTTGACTAGAATATTATACTTCTTATAATACTAATTTATTTATCTGTATCCTCTTCTATAAAATTTTCTATGAAATTAGATGTATGGTTACGTTTCCTGTAAAAAAAATAAAATTGTTATATATTTTTTAAATAAAAATAAAATTCTATAATAATCTTACATTACTAACATTAGAGCCTATGCCACAATGCAATTTTTTGTGCTACATTGCATGCGATCTAGTTGATTATTATATATAATTACTATAATACTTAAACTTTAAATCTTTTTTAGTTTGTTTTATAGCACAACGGTGCAAATGCATTTTAAATTACTTATTATTTCTGATTTGTAACGTTTCGACATATTGATGTTTATTCTATTAATTTGTAGGAAAAGACAAAAAGAAATACATGTATCTATTAATTCATTAAGATTGTTACAACTTGTAAAAGTTATTAATATGCATATATATGTATTACAGTTAAAAATTATATGCTTACTTACAATTGAGATTAAAGCCGGCTATTTTATTCCAGCCTGCGTGAGATAAGTGCAATCAATTTTTTGCGAAATTTCTACTCCGAAGCAAAAAATGTTCTCAACATTTACAAAATATTTCATTAACTATAATGTACCTAAGAAATCTATCTTTTTCCTTCCACTCACAATCAGTCACGCCACGGCCGATCATACGCCGCTTCACTTTTCTTCTTTAGAGGTTATGTTTGGCACCAGAGGTGTTCGGCCGGTTCTTAAATTTATTCAAAAGAGAAACGTATGCGCAAATTCTGCTCTTACAAAGAAGTTGCAAGTTGATTAGTTAAAAGCCATATACGAGAGCCAATTAATCAACTTGCAACTTTTCTGTATAACAGCAGAATTTGCGCATACGTTTCTCTTTCGAGTGAATTCAAGAATCGAACCCCAGACTCTTATATTGGGCTAGAATTTCAAGCCAGAGCCATAAGAATGAAAGTAATTCTCAGATCTCAAGACGAATATAAACTCTAGCAGAGGCCCTTGTACTTTTTTGACTAATGTCTGTCTTCAAATATGGCGTCCCAATGAGAATCTCTTAAGGGCCCCGCTTGCTGGACCGGACTCCTCGCCTCGATCCTCCCTCTCGGACGCTAGCTGCCGCAGCTCTCCCTTTCCTGGCGGTGAGCTCTCCCTGGTGATCCGACTCTCGCTCGGTTGGTCTCCAGAACACGCGCCGCAACGATCAATCCGTCAAGAAAGAGGTAACGGACTCGACACGTTCGAAGAAACGCAAGCCAGTGCGGCCATGACACCTAACGACTGATGCGAGGGCTCTTTGAGAGTGGCGACTCGCGCGTCGCGCCATCTAATGTGAAACGATCGAGCGTTGTAAAACGCGAAAAGAATTCGAGCGCAATATCTGAACAAATTATTTAATTTTTAATAAGTCCAATTATTAATATTTATTTTATAATTGGACTTATTTTTTATTTTGATAAATGTAAATACAAATATCTTATTGTATTAATATTTAATATTAATAATTTAATTAGTTGGTTAATTTAACTTCTTGTTTAATAAATGAGCGGATGTATTGAAAATGTACTTATTATATATTTCAATTTTCAAAACAATTGTCAAATTACAAACAGGAATTTTGTTGTGACTTCTACAGTTATAAAGCATAACTATTTAATGGAAATGGAAGCCTAAAAAAATTAATATTGTAACGCAATTATTATAATGCTCAAATAATAAAATATTTACATTATCCATGTCTGCCAATACAATAATTTTTTATTCATATTGCATTCTATATAATGACAATGTTATTATATATTTGACGGGCAAATCAAAATAGCTTCGAATCGATATCGAAATGATGAAATATCGATGTCTTAACAGAAAATACATAATTTGCCTGTTTACAGTCTGGCGCGATGAATGTATGTCACAAATAATCTCTTCTTTTAAAAAATGTCTTAAAGCACAAACATCGAAATAAGCTTCAAATTTCGAGCATTATTTCGATATGGATGTAATATCGATGATTTCGACGTCAATTTGACGTCGATTCGATGGGTCATTTCTCGCTGGGATAATAATCATTCGTTCAAATAATCATATATGCACACATCTTATACAATATTAAAGAAATAATCACGTATAAACTGATATGTTGTAGTATAAAAATACATATCATTAATGTGTAGTTTTATATGAAATCGTACTGATTGAGATTCATGGACTTATATGATAGAAGCAACAACACAAAAGTAGCAATTAATACGACAGTAGCAAGTAATACACCATTAGCGATTAATATAACAACAGTAGCAATACAACGTCACGAGCGAAACGTTGTTATCAACCATAAATATCAATCAGTCTAATTAACTTTTAGCAGCGCAAATTACGGTACGGTAATTCGAAACGAAAGAACATAACTAATGTTATTGAAGTAACGATTGTTATCTCTAAAGTGCAGTGAACTGTCGCAAAAGAATCTTAATATCGCTGAAACGTAGCTTAATGAATATAGAAACGCTTGAGAATATTTAATGACAAAGTCTCTTTTAACACAATGGTTTCGATCGTAATAATTGAGTCCACGCAATGGCCAATTGAATAGAAATTTTAAGTAATTTTAATGTATGGGTTGCAACCGTTAAGAAAAAGAATGAATTTAGACTGAGCTCAGTTTAATAGAATAAGTCAGAAGACTTCCTTTTCTGTAAGAAGTACTGCCTCGAAGTGAATAGCTTTCGTGGCCTCTGTAATGAATATTCGAAAGATAAGCTGGTAGGACAGTTTCCTATTCCAAGCTTAGCTCGCGTGATGAACACTGAAAGTTATTGTAAATCGTAGATTTACCTGAGATCTGCAGATTCTCCTTATTTTAATAAAGTCCTTGAAAGTATTACATATCGAGTTTACATCCTCGAGGGTATTCTCTTTTAACCAGCAATGGCAGTATTGTTTTGCGAGTGAATGTTAGCAACAGGAATGGCGATGGTCATCCTTCCTTCCTTCGTATATCAAAATGCCGGTCGGCTTTCTTTCCTTTGTGTATCGAAATGCCGGTTGGCTTGCGGTCTCGTTGGTGGTCCTCTTTCCAGAAACCATTAATTTATCGGAAGCGATATGACTTAGAAATAAGTACGCGACCGCAAAGTACCGATATTATTAGTATCGCTATGTGTTCGGATCTGTAATGCGAACAGCGCGCCTGCATGCACGGCAGCCCGTTGTGCGTTCCATCGCTCGCTGAGTGGGGCGAGCGCGGCACCCCCCCCGCGCGCCGCGAGCAATAACACCTGTCGCCGCGGGGCGGCTGACTTTCGCGCGGTCACATTTCCATACAAAAGGGTATACAAGGGCTTGCCTGCCCAAAGGAAAATCGAGCTCTCTCGCCTTTTAACTCCCCGAGCATTACACATATCGGGTGTCAGGAAATAGCGATCGAGACTCACTTACACGAATCCAGCTCCAGCCTGGAGGAATCCCCTCACCGCTCCTCGGAGCGAAGAGCGAGGGTAGATTTGCGCCAGCTGTTGAACCCTGTAGAGTCCGCCTCTCCCACCCCACGAACAGGACGAGTTCGCTCGGTGGTGGTAGAGACCAAAGGCTACTCTACACGAGGCTCCAGCAGAGGCCGACGACGTCCACGACAAAGGAGGCGAGCCAGGAGGCCCTCCCCGCCAAGAAGATCACTAGCCAAGGTCCCGGCTCCTCCACCTGAGCCGAGGTGGCTGCTCACGCCAATCAGCCTCCCAGAGTCACACCGGAGACTCACCCGTCCACCAGGACTGAGCCTAGCTCCGGGTGACCCTCGGGCTCTGAGGCCTCTTCCGTCTGACGCCTGGCGAAATATCGGCACACAGACCGATCCGAAGAAGAAGAAGAACAAGGAGAAGAAGATCATCAAGCCGGCCCTGTCCTCCCCTGAGATCCCGGAGTTACCCCTCGATCGGGCCCCTTCAACTCCGGGAAAAGAGGCCGACGCCAATAACAACTTTGGTCCTCCTCTTAACGCTAGACACGCAGCTAAAGCCACGCTCGTGTTCTAGCATATTTTGAAGGTCCTGCGCCTGTGCGCAGGCGTAATACATCGTAAAATCAACTTCACAATGTACCTGAGAAAGCAATAAAGCTCAAATTTTACCAGAGATTCATGCTGCACGCTTAAGACTTCCTTTCACTGCCAAATTTCCATGCCGTTCCGAAACACTATGTTATACGCAGTATTACAGAACCGAATCGTCTCAA
>JASTWL010000862.1:0-71605 GCA_035220575.1 Temnothorax rugatulus | reverse complement strand
GTTCTTTGCTTTCTGTTTCTGCTCTTACTCTTTGCGACTATCTCGTATTTCGCAATTCCGTCGCGTAATGCGATGTTTTTGCTCTCTGTCGCCCAAGATAAAATTGACGAACTCAGAAGAGACAAGAAACATCACGTTACGCGACGGAATTGCGAAATACGAGATAGTCGCAAAAGAGGTAAGAGCAGAAACAGGAAGCAAAGAACACATTGTAAATCACAGGCTTTACTTTCAATCAATCAATGCAAAAGTCATTTTAAGCATTTTCTTATCTGTTATTTACATTTATATACACATTCTTCATATTTATCATTAATGTAATTTTCGATAGAAAGTGAGATATATTTACACAATGAAAGACAAATTTACATAAATTGTGTAAAATTGGAGTAATTATGTAACTTTACATTTATTTTGTATATCTACAGAATTATTCGTGCAATGTTTATATCTACTAGTGTAAAAAACTTATTGAATTTTATATATTCTTATCTCATATTCAGTTCTTCTCTTATCCAATACAGCTAAATACAACATATTCTTACTTTTCGATAAACATTATTATATGTTCAATTATTTTTAATTGTCATCCTAATTTTGTTTTTACATAAATCATTTTTCGTTCCTTTTATAGAATTTATTTGTTTCTGATATTTCTTTTACTCTTTCTTTAACTCTTTTTTTTATATTCTTTAACTCTTTCTTTAACTCTTCTTAACTCTGTACAGGAAAAGATATTTATAAATAATAATGTTTAATAATTAGAAGATGGGTAGTGTCGCATTTAGCTGTATTAGACTGTATTATAATTGATTATATTATTAACATTATATTTAATTATTTTATTGTTTTATCTTAGTCGCAATCTTACTTTTATCTGTTTTTGTTTTGCTTTTTTATTTTCCAGTTTTTCATTATTTTTCTTCGTTATTATGTTACAGGTGTGGTATACGTTATATAATAGATTCTATCAGAGATATTAGTAAATCTAATACAGTAAGACTAAAAAAATTGGTTTTGACATTTCACTTTTTCAAATAAAAGTAAGTCCTATATTTTATTATTATATTATTTAGAAACATTATAAATGTTGCAAACTCATTAATTTGTATTGAATAGAGTAAATATTTGAAAAAGATATATATATATATATATAATATATATATATATATATATGTATATTTATATGTATTAATATTTACGCTATATACATATTCATAAGCTAATAAAGTTCAATTGACTCGCGAGTTTAGTAATATGTTCTAAATTTTAGAACAAATTACTAAACTATATATATTATATGTATATATATCTTTAAATATATTTAGAGCAGTAATAGGTTTTTTTAATTTTTTTTAGGAATATGTTACAATTCCTTTTTGGCACAAACATACAATTTTCTTCCTGAGTCCAATTCCATTTTTCCTTTCTTTTACTCAATACATATTCGACAATGTTTCAATGTAATATGTGTAATAGTATATTTTTATCTATACGTTTGTATAACAGACATCAAATTCTTCATATGAACATGCCTCATTTAAAAATCATCTGTCGGTTTAAAAACTGTGGACTACATTTTAATAAATATTTTAATTTTCGGAAACATATTTTTAGACACACATAACAAATGATAAGAACGAAACATACATAACTTATTATTGCAAAGAAAAAGATTGTAATTCTTATTTTAGAAATAGAGTACTTTTTAATAAACATTTATATAATCACATAAGACAAAATAAAAATGGAATTTATTGTGGATATCCAGATTGTTCTACTAATAAAACAGTTTTCAAACAATCAGCACTTATGCAGTACACATATGCAGACGTCATTTTAATTGTAAATCTGATAAACAATTATTGTTAGTAATAAAGAACCGACAAATTTTGATACCAATAATGATTGTAATTTGTTTGTACAAGAAGAAACTTTAAATGAAGTTTCAAATGATGTTGAAAATATTACAAGTGTTGAAAAAGCTATAGCACAATTATATTTGAATTTGAACTACAAAATATTTTTTAACAGAATTTGCTTTACAAGCTGTAATAGATGGCATGTCATCTTTAATTGAACTTACTCAAGAACATTTTATTACAACTCTAAACGAAAGTGATCTTCAAGATAATGTTAAAGAAAAAATTAAAGATTTATTTCGATGTAGTTTTTCATTCTTTTCAAGTGTTCACAATTCTGTAAATGGTTCTCTTCGAAATACGTACTCTAGAAATGTGTATTTGCTAAATAATTTTCATATTGTGATTCCTACACAAATTAATTTAGGATATTATAATCACAAAGAATGTTACTATCATTATATTCCAATTTTGAAAACTATAAAAGTATTGCTACAAAATTCTGATATTCGACACTTTTGTTTAAATTCGTATAATAATTGTAATAGTAATGTACTTTTTGATATAAAAGATGGCAGTGTAGTAAAAAACAATAAATTTTTTCATGATAATAAAAATGCACTACAAATAGTATTGTATCAAGATGCATTTGAAGTATGTAATCCATTGGGTGCATCAAAAAAAAAATTCAAACTTGTTGGTCTATATATGGTATTAGGAAATTTGCCCACTTATCTCAGATCAAAAGTTGATAATATACAGCTTGTTATGTTATGTTATGAGAAACATATAACATTTTTTGGTTGGAAACAAGTTATGACACTATTAATACGTGATTTACAAAGTTTAGAAAAAGAAGGAATAAATATTTCTGTTGGTAGTGAAACAATTAATTTTGTTGGCACTGTTGTTGCTATGTTGGGAGATAATTTAGGAAGTCATCAAATTGGTGATTTTTGTAGAAAATTTTAACTCAGAATATTTTTGTCGCTTTTGTCACATTACTCAAAATGAATTTAAATCAAAATATACATGTAGTAATATAAATAGAAATTCAAATGATTACAATTGGTGTGTTATAGAAGCAAAAAATAGTACGAAAATTGTGAAAGGCATTAAACGTGATTCGGCTTTAAACAAACTTAATTATTTTCACGTCTGCAATCCCGGATTACCGCCCTGCATAGCACATGATCTTTTCGAAGGGATTGTTTCGTATGATCTTATGTACTGTATTAAATATTTTGTGACAGAAGGTTGGTTTACTTACCAATTTCTAAATCATCGACTACAAAAAATTAAGTTTTTAAATGAAAATGTATGTATTCCTACTATAAAAGATTCATCTAGAATTGTAGGTACTGCAAGTCAAATTAGAAGAATATTACTAATATTTCCTTTAGCTGTCTTTGATAAATTGTCAGTCAAGAATATTGAGAATGATGTTTGGACGTTAGTTTTGCATCTTCGACAAATATGTTCTTTAACATGTGCCCCTGCTCTATCTCTTGGTCAGATTGCATTATTACAGGAAAAGATAAATGATTATTTATCATTGAGAGTAAAATGTTTTCCAAATATCAAATTAAGACCAAAACATCATTATATTTCTCATTATCCCTGTTTAATTTTATCTTTTGGTCCGCTGAAACATTTATGGACTTTGAGATTTGAAAGTAAACACAGATATTTTAAGAATATTGTCAAACATTCCCAAAATTTTAAGAACTTAACAAAATTATTATCACACAAACATCAATTTTTACAAAATGAACAAAATATTAAAAATAGATACCATACTTCAGCAATAGTAGACAATGCAGAGGAATACACATCTGAACGATTTAATGATCAGATTTCTTCTATTATAACAAATTATTTTCATGACAAAGAAAATGAAAATGTAAAGTACATATCCTCACAAGTTACTTTTAGAGGTGTTACGTATAAAAAACATATGTGTAGGTAAAGATTGTTATGATTATTTCACTCTATGCAAAATTCAATATATTTTGATAAATAATTGTTATACAAACATTTATTTTTTGGGCACTATAACGAAAATTATACACAATCCTGATTTTGGCGTGTATGAGGAGTTTAAAATTGAAAGTGTAGATTACAATGTCGAAAAAATCTTTTTGTTTCCTTATACTTGCTTACTTATGCCACATCCTATCCTTCAAAATGATTTACATTCCATTCCTGTGTATGTCTTTAAATACGAACCCATTGATTCATAACTTTGGATCTTAAAATTCTGTAAGCATGGCATTTTTTAATACTTTAGTATTACATATTTTAATTAATTATACACATGCTCCTTTTTACGTTGTAGATGTCTCATTTGTATAAAGTCTGGACTGCCGATAGAAAAAAGAAAATATCACTTATACTTCGTGAATCAGATAATATGCTGTCAGAGCTTATTGAAAAAAGTAGCACTAAGCTTGATATTGCTGGTTCTGTTCTTGTTATGGAAAAAGACGGAACAATAGTTGATGACAATGAGGTTGTAAATTTTGTTTTGGTGAAACTTTTATGTTGCTACAGCCTGAAGAGTCCTGGTCTGCACAAAATGAGACAGAACTTAACACAACATTAACTGACACTACTTCACTTACATCATCTAGTTTCAAGGAAGGAACACTTTTTTCATACTCGTCAAGTTCGCAATCTACTGCTTCATCGTCCACATTTGAAACATGTAATAATAAAATACAACTGTCTAATAATATTTGGAAGAATTATCAAATACCATGGGATAAGTTAGAAATGTCAGTGATTAAAGAACTGGAAAATGGAAGTCGCAGCAAATATGCAATGACTGCTGTTGTAAACCGTATAGTTTCAGAAATGAGAAATATACAAGAATTCATACCAGCTAAAGCATTCAAGATAATAGCTGAACAAATTGTCAGCAAATACCCAAAAACTTTTAAAGACATGGATGAGGACGGCAAATGTTTTGGAGACGGATCTTATACATTATTTGCGAAACTTCGCGACCGAAATAATTACTTAAATAGACCACATATGAAACGATCTCTAAGCCATACTTTAACAATACCCCTAAAAAAACAAAAAAAAAGTTATGTCTGCTAAAGCTGGATGTAGTAATTGGCAACCAGAAAAATTCCTTGATACAGAAACAGAAGAGACAGTAGAAGACAAAACCAAGTTTCTACGTGAAATAGTCAATGACGATTCATCAAAAAGAGATCCTAAGATACAACAGAAAATGATTTCGAATCTTGAAGCTACATATCCTGCACAAAGATTATATCTGAATAACGTTCATGATGTACCTACTATAATAGATATTAAAAATACATGGCCGATACTTTTACAAAAAAAAAATACATGTTTTGGCATTATGAAAAACTAATGGGATGTTCAATACATATTCTGAAGGAGGAAATGTTGAAAAAACAACACAAAATAGAAATTTACGGACATAAAAATATAAAGATATCACTAATTCAAATGATCCGACAGAAATGAAAGTAATGAAAATTATTTTTAAACATTTCAAAGAAGATTTTGAGGAATTATTTAAAACATATCCGGTATGCATTAAAAAAAAATATGCATGTGTAATCTCTTTTGATTATGTCATTGTCTTACATTTAATTAACTACTGTTAATTTGTCAAATACACAGGAAGGAACTACCATGGAACATATAGAAGCACCAGTTATGACGCCATGCATCATAATTATAGGTAATTATTGTACTTGTAATACTAAATATATTATATATTTTCTTTTCTAGAAATTTTTTAATCTATCCTTGAATGTATATAAGTTTTCTAATTGCTCATATTTTTTATTATTACAGATGATACATCATGCCCAATATTCTATTTATATATAGAAAATATATTAATTGAAAAAACATGCTGCTTTTATGAAGCATTACAGATGTTAATGTCCAGTTATTACATTTTCAATATGGAGTATCCCGCAAGCAGTACATGTACATTGGAATTTATACAAAAATATTTTTTAAATATTCATCCAGTCTCTGGTTCGAAATCTCGAAAAACGGCAACAAAGTACAAAGTACTAACATTCTTTAATAAATTAAGAAATATAGATTCAGACAAAGAAAATACTTCTACAAACTAAGTACTACTGTAATATGAAATACATATGAAATATATATATATAACTGTAAGTATATTATTATATTACATTGTATTACACTTGTGTGTGCGTGTGCGTGTGTGTGTGTGTGTGTGTGTGTGTGTGTGTGTGTGTGTGTGTGTGTGTGTGTGTGTGTGTGTGCGTGTATGATAATAGTATTTTAATAACATATATAATAGCACACACATTTCAGATTTTATATTAGAGAGCATTATTATTTTTATAAAATTGATAATCATACATTTATTTATATATTCCTTTTATAATCTGTATTAATAAAACACTTTGTTCAGATCCGCAATCCGAACGGCGCGCCTGCGAGCACGGCAGCCCGTTCTGCGCTCCCATGCCCGCTAAGTGGGGCGAGCGCGGCACCACCCCGCGCCGCGAGTGATAACACATGTCGCCGCGGGGCGGCTGTCTTTCGCGCGGTCACAATATCAACACAAGAGGCATATAAGGGCAAGCCTGCCCATAAGGAATCGAGCTCTCTCGCCATTTAACTCCCCGAGCATTACACATATCGGGTGTCAGGAAATAGCGATCGAGACCCACTTACACGAATCCAGCTCCAGCCTGGAGGAATCCCCTCACCGCTCCTTGGAGCGAAGAGCGAGGGTAGATTTGCGCCAGCTGTTGAACCCGGTAGAGTCCGCCTCTCCCACCCCACGAACAGGACGAGTTCGCTCGGTGGTGGTCGAGACCAAAGGCTACTCTACACGAGGCTCCAGCAACGGACGACGACGTCCCCGACCGAGGAGACGAGCCAGGAGGCCCTCCTAGATCAGCAGACCGACCCGGAAAGGAGAAGAGCGACGCAGAAGATCGACAAGCAGGCCCTGCCCTCCATTGTGATCCCGGAGTTACCCCTCGACCGGGCCCTTAAAACTCCGGGAAAAGAGGCCGATTTTAAATGCGACCTAAAGCCGAATCTACAATGTACCTGAGAAAGCAATAAAGCTCTATTTTTACCAGAGATTCATGCTGTACGCTTAAGACTTCCTTTCACTGCCAAATTTCCATGCCGTTCCGAAACATGGTCCTTCGAGCCGGATAGCCTATCCAGCGGTTACTGAATCCACTGTTCATAACAGCATTAAATTCGGAAGGTACGGAAAAGGAAGTTCCTCCAATCAGAAGTCAGCATGAATCCCGAAATAGAAAACGCCGTGCGACGTCAGCACGAGATATACGGACGAATGGCAAGAGCCTATGACAACCTGAAGAAATCAGGAGCGGCTAAAATCACCGCAGGAACAGTAACGGCACGCATGGCAGGCCTCGACCAGAACTGGGATCTTTTCAAGGAGAATCACGAAGATATGATGACTACTCACTGGAAGGCTCTCAGCGAGGACGAATACACCAAGGAGGACTTTTACGCTACAGCAGAGGAGGTCTACCTGTCTCAAAAGGCAGCGTTCCTCGACCTACTGGCGAAATTTGAACGCCAATCCACCGACCAACTAGAGAAAGCCAAACCAGCTGAGAGTGCGATGCGCAAATCGTTGCCACGCATCCAGCTGCCACAATTCTCTGGTGCCTACGAGGACTGGCCCTCCTTCAGGGATCTTTTCCGCTCTATGGTGGACAAAGACACCTCTCTGGAGGACGTCGAGAGGCTGCACTTTCTCAAGACGAGCTTAAAGGGCGAAGCCAGCACCCTCGTGCGCAATCTACCAACCACGACCGAGAACTACTCTCGGGCATGGACCATGCTCACTGAGCACTACGCCAACACGCGCCTGCTGGTGCGTGCCTGCTTCACTTCGTTCTCATCGCTGCCAAAAATGAAGAACGAAGCGGTGGGTGACCTACGAACAATCTTCCTAGGTATGCTTAACACCATGGGCTCTCTCGAAAGCATTGGACGACCAATCACAGACTGTAGTGATCTGTTCGTGCACCTTATCGTGGAGTTGCTCGACACCCGTTCCCGAAGGGAATGGGAAACAGCGGTCAGCGGAACTGCTGACCCGCCATCTCTCGACGCACTAAAAACATTTTTGGAGTGTCGAGTGCGCACTTTGGAGGCGCTTCATCCTGAAAGGGGCGAGCCAACCCCCGGTACGAAAGGAGACTCACAGAGCACGCTGTCTCGCTCTGCACGGTCTCACGTAGCGGTCCAGAAGCCCAAGGATGCCGACAAATGTGCGCTCTGCCAAAAGGAACATTTCATCCTCTGCTGCGAGGAGTTCCGCCGCAAATCGCCTCTCCAGAAGAAGGAATTTGCGGAACAAACCAACCTATGCCTCAACTGCTACGGGAGGCATGCACTTGCCAAGTGCACTTCAAACCGAAACTGTGCTGCCTGCCAAGAGCGGCACCATAGTACAATGCACGACGCGTGCTCCGCAACCGCTACAAACGCCGTCGCAACTTCTGCCTCGCTCCACGTTCGTCAAGCCGACGGCCAAATGAGCAAGGTATTGTTGGCCACCGCCAAGGTCAACATAAGAAGTTCGCACGACGACCTTATTGCGGTGCGCGCGCTCGTGGATCCAGGCTCTGAGGTGTCTCTCGTGACAGAGGCCCTCACTCAGCGCTTGAATCTTCCTTGCTCCCCCGCTGCCACCATCATCCTCGGTGCCCGTGGAGAGCGAGTGGAAACAGCCCGCAGAAGTATCCAGCTAACAATCAAGTCACGAATAACGAACGCCACCATCAATGTGTCGGCACTCGTGATCCCTCGAATAAATGCTTGCTCCACTCATGACGGGGCAGCGTTTCCAAAATGGCCCCATTTGGAAGGGCTCTCTCTCGCAGATTCGAATCCGCAAGCCACAGGAGCGGTCGAACTGCTACTGGGCGCAGGCGTATACGCCTCCATTGTCGAAGACGGGCTACGGAAGGGAGGCCCGGGGACTCCAATGGCGCAGAAAACGACGCTGGGCTGGCTCGTTTCCGGCTTGGCGGGCTGTGCCGAGCCGGACCCCGCCGTAACGTCTTCTCAAGGCTCCACGAACAAGAAGCTTCCTTTGGAGCAGAGGAAACCTGAGGATCCTCCACCGCCGCTGACGGAGGAAGAGCCAAAGCGCGAGGACCCGCCACCCCGCACACAAGTGCGCCACGGCGGGCGGGACATGACCCGACTCCTTCCAATCAGGACGACTCCTCCACCCGACCTCTCAAGAACCAGAGACATAGCTCTGCGTATCTTGCACAGTGTCGAGCGACGGGGCAAGAAAATCCCTGGCCTGCACGAAAGGTACTTAGACTTCAAGACGAGCGTCGACGGCGGGCGGAACGCAAGTACTTTGCTCGCGGCCAAAACCGAGATTGCCCCCATCCAGCAAGTTTCACTTCCACGATTGGAACCGAAAGCAGCGATGCTATTGACAAAGCAAGCAGCACGCGCGCAAAAACCTCTAAGGCTGGAGGGTATCACAATCAACATGTGGACCGACTCGAAGGTCACTCTGGCATGGATTCGAGGACACCCGACAAGATGGACCACCTCCGTGGCCAACAGAGTCGCGGAAATCCAGCGGGAGCTTCCCGACGCCGTGTGGAATCACGTCTCAGGCCGAGACAGTCCCGCGGACTACGCATCACGCGGACTATCCCCTTGCGAACTCACTGACCACACTCTATGGTGGAAGGGGCCAGTATGGGTGAACGAGGAGATCCCGCGCCTCACCGAATCACAAGAAGACGTCGATGTCCCGGAACAGCGAGTTCGAACTCATGTGGCCGTTCGCGACGAGCCCACGGACCCTGAAATGCTGTTCCGATTCTCCTCACTGAATCGACTACTCCGCGTCACTGCTTGGTCTCGAAGGTGGCCTCGAGCGCTTCGCGCTCGCCCCACCAAGCACGATGCAACAACCTCCTTGACAGCGCAGGAACTGGAGAAGACACGATGGGACTGGATCCGAGTCATACAGGCCATCTGGCAGGCGGAAGAGTTAAGGATCCTCTCCCTGGAGGATGAGAATCCCCAGCGGAACAAGCTCCAACGCCTCAGTCCATTTCTGGACGATGACGGCGTCCTGAGGGTGGGCGGGCGACTCAAACACGCCGTTTTGAGCCGTGATGAACGACACCCCGCTATTTTGCCAGAGGATTCAAGGCTCACGACCCTCATCATTGAGGCCTCTCACAGGAGAATGTTGCACGGGGGCGTGCAACTCACCCTGGCGACGATTCGCCAGAGGTACTGGATCCCACGAGGACGGGCACTCGTTCGACACTTCATACACCAGTGTGTTCCATGTGTGCGATGGCGGGCGGTGCCCCCGTTACCGTTAATGGGAAGCCTTCCATCTCCACGGGTCACGATGTCGAGGGCTTTCGCACACACTGGCGTGGACTACGCCGGCCCGATAATGCTGCGCACGACAAAGGGTCGAGGCCACAAGGCCTACAAGGGCTTCATCGCTATTTTCGTGTGCCTATGCACGAAAGCAGTGCACTTGGAGGCGGTTTCCGACCTTGAAGCGTGTCTCAACTCTCGACCACTCCAAGCAATCAGCGACGACCCTGAGGATCTGACGGCACTACGTGAAGAGCATCAACTTAAGGCCAATTATTTCGTTCACCAAACGAGGCGGGCGGTATGTTCAGATCCGCAATCCGAACGGCGCGCCTGCGAGCACGGCAGCCCGTTCTGCGCTCCCATGCCCGCTAAGTGGGGCGAGCGCGGCACCACCCCGCGCCGCGAGTGATAACACATGTCGCCGCGGGGCGGCTGTCTTTCGCGCGGTCACAATATCAACACAAGAGGCATATAAGGGCAAGCCTGCCCATAAGGAATCGAGCTCTCTCGCCATTTAACTCCCCGAGCATTACACATATCGGGTGTCAGGAAATAGCGATCGAGACCCACTTACACGAATCCAGCTCCAGCCTGGAGGAATCCCCTCACCGCTCCTTGGAGCGAAGAGCGAGGGTAGATTTGCGCCAGCTGTTGAACCCGGTAGAGTCCGCCTCTCCCACCCCACGAACAGGACGAGTTCGCTCGGTGGTGGTCGAGACCAAAGGCTACTCTACACGAGGCTCCAGCAACGGACGACGACGTCCCCGACCGAGGAGACGAGCCAGGAGGCCCTCCTAGATCAGCAGACCGACCCGGAAAGGAGAAGAGCGACGCAGAAGATCGACAAGCAGGCCCTGCCCTCCATTGTGATCCCGGAGTTACCCCTCGACCGGGCCCTTAAAACTCCGGGAAAAGAGGCCGATTTTAAATGCGACCTAAAGCCGAATCTACAATGTACCTGAGAAAGCAATAAAGCTCTATTTTTACCAGAGATTCATGCTGTACGCTTAAGACTTCCTTTCACTGCCAAATTTCCATGCCGTTCCGAAACAGTATTACTATTTTATTTATTTCAGATTCCTGAAATTTACACTACATATTACGACTATATAATAAGATGAATTCAGTTATTTTTCTATCACCACTTAAAGATCGAGACAGAAACCAATTATAGAGACGGTATAATACTATTCCGGTATGGGATCTAACATGGGTGATGTACCAATAATTTGATATATTCCAAGAAGCGTTGTCAAACTGTATATTAATCATACATTAATTGTTTATTTCTTTTCTATCTACACTACAGTACGTTCTGTTATATTATTTCTACTGTCGTATTATATATCTTGTTTTTGTCGTGTAATTCTAACAATTCTATGAAAGGCGATTTTGATATTAATTTGCATATTATTTATAAACTGTTTATAGATATATATACATATATATATATTTAGATTGCAACGTGTAATATACATATACGTATATATATACACATACGCATACATACATATATATACACATACACATACATATACATATGCACATACGTATACATATATATATTTAGATTGCAACGTTGTAATATTTTTGTCAT
Organism: Temnothorax rugatulus; assembly: GCA_035220575.1. Taxonomy (NCBI): domain Eukaryota; kingdom Metazoa; phylum Arthropoda; class Insecta; order Hymenoptera; family Formicidae; genus Temnothorax; species Temnothorax rugatulus. The sequence goes on along the minus strand of JASTWL010000862.1, from coordinate 59,740 downwards.
ATACTTCAGCATTTTCTATGTCGTGTCATATTGCTACTGTCGTAGTATCGCTACTGTTGTTATATTTTGTCGTATTAATTGCTACTGTTGTTATATTTTGTCGTATTAATTGCTACTGTCGTATTGTATTGCTACTATCGTATAATTCCAATAATTCCATAAATCTCAAAAAGACGATTTTCATATAAAACTACACATTAATTATATAGGATGTACATATATATTACAACGTTGCATTTCTTTTGTATTATATGCTTTAGTATTTTAGTATATCGTATTATTTCTCTACCGCATTATTGTTATAATTAAACAGTTTAGTTTCTTTGCATTACCAAATATTATTAATAAATTTACTTTGACTTGTGTATCGCTAATATTAAATTTTTAAATTATTTTTTGTCGCAAACGAATTTTTATTAATGTTTATATGGTTTTACTTTTATAAACATGATATGATTAATTTTTTCATAAGTATATATCTAATCCATAACAATTATGATCTTATTATTATTATTATCATATAATTACATTATAATAAAATATCTTTTATATCATGCTACAATATTTATAATAAAATATAATTGAATTATTTTAAAACAGGATATATATATATTTCCCTAATTCATGCGGTATGCCGTGAATTGTATATAAATTTTTTTTACAGGCACAGGGACAGAAATGCCTGGCTATCTGAGTTGGTCGCATACAATCAAGGCACACTCGAAACGCGTGTAATTGTTCATAACATTACTGTTGAAACAACGAATCAGCATCGCCATTTCTTGAGTCATGACGATGTATTATTAGTTAAAACATTGCACGCGTTTTAAATGTGCTTTGATGATGCGGACAACTGTAGATAGCCATCAAGCATTTCCGTCCCCGTGCCTGTAAAAAAAGTTTTTTATGTAAATTTACACCATTTATAGTAGGTAATAAAGGGACCCTCACAAATAGGGTAAATTTCCTCGCGTTCGTAATTTTACAATACAAAGTAAAAGTAATGTCTTCATGTGTAATGAAACAGATTGTAAAAGTAAATTTACAAAGCACGGGAATAATGTAGAAACGGTAATGCAATAATACTTTTCTTAGTAGTATTATTAAACAATCAAACATTAAATTTACGAACCGAATCGGAAATATACAAAATGTTATGTAAAATTGAAATGTAAAATTGTAATTTAAGATTACAGTACTGTAAAATTACAATAACTTTTCGTGCATTTTCGGTTCGATTCGTAATGATACGGTAACATTTCGTACATTTCCGGTTCGATTTGTAATGATACAGTAACATTTCGTACATTTCCGGTTCGATTCGTAATGATACAGTAACATTTTGTGCATTTACGAATCGATCCGTAAATGCACGAAATGTTACTGTATCATTACAAATCGAACCGGAAATGTACGAAATGTTACTGTATCATTACGAATCGAACCGGAAATGTACGAAATGTTACCGTATCATTACGAATCGAACCGAAAATGCACGAAAAGTTATTGTAATTTTACAGTACTGTAATCTTAAATTACAATTTTACATTTCAATTTTACATAACATTTTGTATATTTCCGATTCGGTTCGTAAATTTAATGTTTGATTGTTTAATAATACTACTAAGAAAAGTATTATTGCATTACCGTTTCTACATTATTCCCGTGCTTTGTAAATTTACTTTTACAATCTGTTTCATTACACATGAAGACATTACTTTTACTTTGTATTGTAAAATTACGAACGCGAGGAAATTTACCCTATTTGTGAGGGTCCCTTTATTACCTACTATAAATGGTGTAAATTTACATAAAAATTTTTTACAGTGTAGGCGGTTGACTCGATCCTCTACCTCAAAACCTGTGACACCGGAGTGAACCAGGGTAAGAGAGTATTCTCTTACTCGTCAAGGGTCTTGGCCACCCGGTGCCGCCTCCTGTCGAAACATACCGATGCGCAAGGAGATAAAGAGTCCTCTTTATTTCCACTAAGGATATTGGCCGCTCGATACTGTTTCCAGACGCACTCCAGACGTTTCCAGACTAACTCTGCTTAATTAATTATTATTAAAAAAACAAGTATACTTGTGTATATAAAAAATACAAGAAACTTGTGAAATATTGACTGCTTACTTTCATTTTTTGACATACTTACGATTAAAGCTAATATAAAAGAAATAAAAAGTATAATAAAAATATACTTATTGAGACAGTGAATTTACAAGCTAAAACTCTTGAACTATGAGACGCTAATTTATTTTGTAAAGAACATTTTTTACAAATATTATTTCAATTCAAATAAAGTTATCATAGATACAAAAATATCACAAAGAATTGTTTATATCAACAATCTAATTTGGAATTTTTGTTAATTCTTGATAAAATATTGAAATGGAAAGCGTACCACGATACTGCTCCAAGAATGTTATTCCACCAAGATACATTTTCTACACTACTACTTTCGCTTATTGAATCATCCTCATTCAATTTCTCCATAAAATCAATTTGTGAAATTGCTTGGGAAGCAGACATTTTCGGCCTCGTTTTTATTGTTTTTACATTGTTAACAGGACAATTGTTTTTCTTCCTATCTATAACATCTTTGGACTTGCTTTTGGCAAAAAGAAGATTGTCAAATTCAACTTGCGCTTGATTATGACATTTTAAATTCTCTTTTGCATTTTTCATCTCATTTCTCTTCATCGCGTGTAATTTGGGTGGCAAATTATATTTTTCCCCAATGGCAGCAGCAACTTCATGCTCAGAAGCAACAGAGCCAAATGATTTTTTTGGTTTCATTATTCTTTTTTTACCATTATTTTTGCTTTTTAGTTTATTATCCATTTCTTTAAAAAATTTATCTTCAGCTTTTTTAAGAACCACTTGACTACTTATTAAAGAAACATGTAATAGTACTAAGAAAAAGTAGAGAATACGGCAACATGTTTGTACAAACAATGAAAAACATATATATTTAAGATGGAAAAAAATATATATATTATATATAATCATCTGTAGCATATTTGTGCTTATTGATCAAAACTATTATAGACAAAATAATTTATAGATAAAATTTATAAATGTAATGTTTGTATATATATATATATACCATATTTATATTTTATCATAATTACTTTTGTAATTTATACAGGGTGTCCGAAAAATCGCCTACTCCACTTCGGGAGGTGATTCGGGACCCAAAAACAAGCAAAAAAGTTCATACAAACATAGGTTCGGAAATGAGCCGTTTCCGAGTTATAGCCACTTTTATGTTCAAAAATCGTAAATTTTTATTTTCAATTTTTTTTAATTACAATTTTTTTTAGTCTTTTCCAATTTTTCAATATTACAATTACAATTACATTATTTTTAAAGTAAACATAAACAGATATTTAAATCGAATTAAATAAGGTGTTCAAAATGACCACCTTCAGCACGATTGCAGGCCCTTATTCTTCTATCAAAGGAATTCCAAACTCTTTGAAAAACATTTGGATCCCTCCTTACTTCGTCAAATTTATGAATTATTCTCTGTTTTAATTCAGCAATATTGTTTGGTGCATTTCTGTAAACAATTGATTTTACATGACCCCATAGATAAAAATCAAGTGGATTCATGTCTGGTGATCTTGGGGGCCAGGGAACCGGACCTCCACGCCCTATCCATCTCTGACCATAATTTTGATTCAAATGATCTCTGGCAACACGGCTAAAATGCGCAGGTGCACCATCATGCATGAACCACATGTTTTGTCGTATTATTAAAGGGACGTTTTCAAGAAGGTGGCCTAACTCTTCTCTAAGAAATCGTACATAATTCTGACCATTTAATCTTTCTTTAAAGAAATATGGCCCTATAAGTTCGTTACCAATAATACCCGCCCATACGGTGCAACTAAACTGTTGTTGATGCCTTCTTTGATCAATTGCTTTAGGCTTTTCTAAAGCCCATACATGAAGATTGTGATAGTTAAAAATTCCATTTCGATCAAAGCCTGCTTCATCAGTAAATAGAATATTTTCACAAAAATTCGGATTTTCATCTATTCTGTTTACAACCCATTCGCAAAATTGCAAACGGAAACCATAATCTGCAACAGAAAGACCTTGAACTCGTTATACATGATATGGATACATTGCATTTCTTGATAAAATGTTCCATATCGTTGATTTTGGTACTCCGATTTTATCCGAAACTGTTCTAACACTAGTAGCAGGAATACGCTCAAATTGTTCAAGTACTTCTTCTTCCGTTACAACATCCACTCTAGGTCTGCCCTCACTTGTTCTTTTTTTTATTGTACCAAATTCTCTCAAGTTTCTGTCTACATTTCGAAAAGACGCTATTCCCGGTACATCTCGATTTGGAAAAGACTGGATGTATAATCTTCTTGCCTCGGCAGCATTACTTTGAGCAAGACCATACATAAGATGCATATCAGCTAATTCATTAAAACTTAAACGGTCCATTGATGAATACGGAAAGATTAGATACAACCTAAAAGTAAGGTGTTGTTAAATAATAACACAGCCCCACAAAAAAAAATTTTTTTTCTGTCCGGCGGACCGGACTAGTCAATTCTTACGTATTTTGGGTCGCTGAATCCGAATCCGAGGTCAGAATTCAAAAGTTGGTTCGTGTTTTTTTTTTAATCTCAAAAAACATACTTTTTTAGTACATTTGAGCCGTAATGAAAAAGCGCGAGCTAGTTTCGAAATTCTGACCGTGGATTCGGATTCAAAAGCTTGAATTACATAACAATTGACTAGATTTTTTAATAAAAAATGGCAGATCCAATATGGCGGACCCAATATGGCGGATGTTTTTCCAAATTGATCCGATTCGCTTGAAACTTGGTACTCGGGGGTTTTTGTGGTCGCTGAATACGAATCTGACGTCAGATTCGTATTCAGCGACCCCAAAAACCCTCGAGTAACAAATTTTAGGTGAATCTGGTCAATTTTCAAAAACTCATCGAGTATACTGGATCTGCCATTTTGAATTTTGGAAAACTGAAATCAGATTCGTACTCAGCAACCACAAAAACCCCCGAGTACCAAGTTTCAAGCGAATCGGATCAATTTGAAAAAACATTCGCCATATTGGGTCCGCCATATTGGATCTGCCATTTTTTTATTAAAAAATCTAGTCAATTGTTATGTAATTCAAGCTTTTGAATCCGAATCCACGGTCAGAATTTCGAAACTAGCTCGCGCTTTTTCATTACGGCTCAAAATGTACTAAAAAAGTATGTTTTTTGAGGTTAGAAAAAAAACCAACTTTTGAATTCTGACCTCGGATTCGGATTCAGCGACCCAAAATACGTAAGAATTGACTAGTCCGGTCCGCCGGACAGAAAAAAATTTTTTTTTTGTGGGGTTGTGTAATTTGAAACTTATTGAAAAGCCGTGATTTACTTACTGATTTTGAATAACCGTGAAAACAACTGATTTCAAGTAGCCATGAAAACAACTGATTTTGAATAGCCGTGAAAACAACTGATTTCTTTTAAATAGTATACATACAGTGCACCAAGGGGCGAGAGTAGCGTTTTTCAGACGAGTGTGATGTTTGAAAACGAACGCCTTCGGTATCGCCTTTGGCTCGGGCGGCAAACTTCACACTCGTCTGAAAAACGCTACTTTCGCCCCTTGGTGCACTGTATGTATACTATTTAAAAGAAATCAGTTGTTTTCACGGCTATTCAAAATCAGTTGTTTTCATGGCTACTTGAAATCAGTTGTTTTCACGGTTATTCAAAATCAGTAAGTAAATCACGGCTTTTCAATAAGTTTCAAATTATTATTTAACAACACCTTACTTTTAGGTTGTATCTAATCTTTCCGTATTCATCAATGGACCGTTTAAGTTTTAATGAATTAGCTGATATGCATCTTATGTATCGTCTTGCTCAAAGTAATGCTGCCGAGGCAAGAAGATTATACATCCAGTCTTTTCCAAATCGAGATGTACCGGGAATAGCGTCTTTTCGAAATGTAGACAGAAACTTGAGAGAATTTGGTACAATAAAAAAAAGAACAAGTGAGGGCAGACCTAGAGTGGATGTTGTAACGGAAGAAGAAGTACTTGAACAATTTGAGCGTATTCCTGCTACTAGTGTTAGAACAGTTTCGGATAAAATCGGAGTACCAAAATCAACGATATGGAACATTTTATCAAGAAATGCAATGTATCCATATCATGTACAACGAGTTCAAGGTCTTTCTGTTGCAGATTATGGTTTCCGTTTGCAATTTTGCGAATGGGTTGTAAACAGAATAGATGAAAATCCGAATTTTTGTGAAAATATTCTATTTACTGATGAAGCAGGTTTTGATCGAAATGGAATTTTTAACTATCACAATCTTCATGTATGGGCTTTAGAAAAGCCTAAAGCAATTGATCAAAGAAGGCATCAACAACAGTTTAGTTGCACCGTATGGGCGGGTATTATTGGTAACGAACTTATAGGGCCATATTTCTTTGAAGAAAGATTAAATGGTCAGAATTATGTACGATTTCTTAGAGAAGAGTTAGGCCACCTTCTTGAAAACGTCCCTTTAATAATACGACAAAACATGTGGTTCATGCATGATGGTGCACCTGCGCATTTTAGCCGTGTTGCCAGAGATCATTTGAATCAAAATTATGGTCAGAGATGGATAGGGCGTGGAGGTCCGGTTCCCTGGCTCCCAAGATCACCAGACATGAATCCACTTGATTTTTATCTATGGGGTCATGTAAAATCAATTGTTTACAGAAATGCACCAAACAATATTGCTGAATTAAGACAGAGAATAATTCATGAATTTGACGAAGTAAGGAGGGATCCAAATGTTTTTCAAAGAGTTCGGAATTCCTTTGATAGAAGAATAAGGGCCTGCAATCGTGCTGAAGGTGATCATTTTGAACACCTTATTTAATTCGATTTAAATATCTGTTTATGTTTACTTTAAAAATAATGTAATTGTAATTGTAATATTGAATAATACTTACGTTTTGCGCTCGTCCGATGAAACTTCACGAGGCTTATGCGTATAACGAGGTTCCGATTTTTCACGAGGATACGGTACGTAATAATTCATACTTGTGCTGCTTCCCTCGAAGCCGCGAAGTCCCTTATCGGGAATATCGAGAGTGAACATCCACTTCTCAGAATTATTTACGTCTTCACTGTGACCAACCATTGTTCTTATTTCTCCGTAAGAGGTATACTTTTTTCACTGTTGAAGTTGTCGCTTCGAACGATGAGACTTGATTGATTTTGTCTTCGTAACACTAGTTAAAACCAGTGATGTGAATCCGGCCCGGTTTTTCGCGCATGCGCGGCGAAAACAGCTGCTAGACAGTGCTGTCTATATTGCGACCGTTATGGACGCAAAAGTCTCGGGTCTTGGCGCGAAAGTGACGGGTTCGTCGAAGGAGGTTAGAGGTTAGATATCAAGAGACACGGTAGTGTCTCGCGTCAAGTCAGAAAAATTCTTCAAAAGCGTCATCATCACAGGAAAGCGAGACCGACCGTGTCTCTTTACGCGACGCGACGGGTTGCGAGTACTCGAGATGTTGAGATCTCATATAACGAGTGAACGGATCAAGTTCTAAGTAGGCTTGATCGATAGCTTGGGGTTCGAATTGGGGGGGTATCTCCTATAACATTTTCCGCTACGTGCCCTACGAGCGGAGATATTGCGACGCAAAGTCGAAAATGTGAAAATTTTATATTAAGATACTTTCTTCTTCTTCTACTAACGCCGACGTCTCTCAACCAATCAGAGGACTCAGAGAAATGTCACTTTCACTTTTTCGACACTGGCGGTGCTGGTATCGCCAGAGAGAAGGATGAGAGGCGCAATGACGGCGATTTTCTTGGGACGCTTTTGCTAGGCCGTACAGTAGCGCCACACATCCACTTTCAGGAATTGGAACTACGAGTCACATCCACTTTTCGATGTGGTCGATGAATTTGGTTCATGTCCGTGCTATGTATACATCCACTTTTCGATATTGTTGGTCTTTGGTGGTTCGTGTCCGTGCTAGATCCACTTTTCAAAACTGTCGGTCATTCGATTCGTGTGCGCTGCACATGGTTTGCGTCCGTGCTAATGGTTCGTGTCCGAACTACCCCGCTGGCCCCGCGGCGGCACGCGCCGGCTATGCGACGTTGCCACGATGCCACGCATTTCGGGCATCGTGTCGCGTGCCTCGCCGACTGCCAAGTCTCGAGTTGGCAAATTGACGATGCGCTACATATACATATACATACACACACACACACACACACACACACACACACACACACACACACACACACACACACACACACACACACACATATATATATATATATATATATATATATAATTTTACGCGATATTTTTCGTTTAAAAAAAAATATATATAGATATGTATAATAAATGTTATTTTTGCGATAGAGGAAAACAAATAAAATAATATTTTTCTCATAAACTACATTTTTTATTTTATCACACCGTTTTAAAAAATATAATAATTATTTCCAAATAAAATAATTTATTGTGTGTGTATGGGTGTGTGCGCTATACACTTTTATAATCTTTATTCAGTGTGTGTCTTTTGTATGCATGTTTATATTTGCAAAATAAATTGTTTTGTACATACATGTAATATGAAAAAAGATGTGCAACAAATTATTTTCCCCCTTCTATTATTCCAACGAAATCAAGAGTATTTTAAAAAATAATTTTAATTTTAGAAAGAAAAATCGCATATTTTGAGGCAAATGTATGCCGCAAATATTAATAGTCTTAGGGTGTGTCTCACAGTCAATTGCATGTAGTGGCTCATTGAAAAACGCTCAGTTTCTCACGCTGAAGTGACAGTTCGATTCCAAGTTGTCATAAATATATTTTTTTGTAACTTTTATATTTAAAAATAATATATATATATATATATATATATATATATATTGTTAATGCAAAAATCAAAATTGAAAGTTATTTATATACATTATACGTACATTAATTTATACACATATAATATATGCATGTTTGGCTTTCATACTTTCTGTTGTGTATTCCTTCCTGTATTTTATTTTTCGTTGTCTGTGTAATGAAACATCGCCAGCTAATTTCGAGCGGCTCGAGCTATCAAATCATATAGTTAACACAAAAGAAAAGCGAAAATTGTACATCTGCACTCCTCTCCCGCCGCACTGGCTGAGGCGTGTGGGGCGTCGAACGCACACGGACACGCACACGAGTTCGCGACGTTCGCGAGTTCGCACGCAGTTCGCAAGATCGCAAGTTTTCGAGCAACTGTAGCGAGCATGTCGACGTCGCAAAGTTACGTGAGTATATAACAAGTTAAGTAGTAATTACTTTATGCCTCTTATATATGTTAAATATGTATATGTGTGTATTGTTGCAGTACGGATCTGAGAAGACCACCCCGGCGGTGGACATTACGACGGCCACGACAACCCTGACGGCCACGACGGTCACGGCGGCGGTCACGATGACCCCGGACACCCCGGCGCCGGCCACGACGGCAGTGGTGACGACGGCCTCGGCGGCGGCCACGACGGCAGTGGTGACGACGGCCCCGGCGGCGGTCGCGGCGACAACGACGGTTTCGGCGATGGGCATGACGGCCCCGACGGCCCCGGCGGCGGTCGCGGCGACAACGACGGTTCCGGCGGCGGGCACGACGGCCCCGACGGCCCCGACGGCCCCAGCGGCAACCGCAGCGACGACGACGACGGCCCCGGCGGCGAATGAGCCGATAGTATTAACTGTAAGTGTAGCAATTAATTATTATATATTTAAAATTAACTTTGACATCTCGTATATTATGCATGTGTGACAGCGGCCGCTAAAGTGTTCGTCGCGGAAGATTCGCGGAATATTTTAGGGTAAGCGAACGTATTTCGGAACAGTATCTATTTCAAAACACTATCATGTTTTCACAATTTTTCTCATGTTAGCCGTCACGTAATGTCAAATTTTGATGTTGGTGACAAACAGCATTATGATGATGGCTAACATGAGAAAAATTAAAGTGTGATTACGTGACGGCTAATATGAGAAAAATTAAAGTCTTCCGAAATAGGTACTGTTCCGAAATACGTTCGCTTACCTTACTGCTTGTTTTTATGTCTACCTACTACAAAAGCAAATTGTTTTTATACATGTGTAATATTTATTTTTTGTTTCAGCTCGAAACTTTGACAGCCCTCATTCAAACGGCTTTTCAAGCTGGAAGAGGAAGAGGAAGAGGTAGAGTAAGGGGAAGGGGAAGGGGAAGTGGAAGAGGACGAGCACGAGGACGAGGACGAGGACGAGGACGAGGACGAGGACGAGGACGAGGACGAGGACAAGGACGAGGACGAGGTAGAGGCAGGGGTGAAAGCCGTGGAAGAGGAGCCGAAGGGGGCATACAAATATATTACAATTATTACAATAATATAAATGAATAATTAATGTAAAATTAAGTAATAAAATAAGTGTAATATGAAATATATACTTTATTAATTTATTTATAATTTATATGTACATTGCCGGCACCTCTTCAAATCCTATTCCTCTAACATTACGCGGAATGCAGCGCGTTAAAGTAAAATTAGTAAATAGAAAAAAAAAGAATCATTCTATAGTCAAGGAAAGCACTACTATTTTATTTTATTTCATTTAAGTAATTTTCTTACAACAGAGTATTTTCTTACTAATAGATGTAGACACGGTGTACAATAAACATGTACAACTATGACTTTAAAAAATGAAATAAGATAAGTAAGTACTTTTCCCTTAGTTGTAAAATGATTATTTTTATGTGTGTAGAAGAGGATACGGACTTTGTGTCGCTAGCTCGCTTGGTGCCTACCGTAGCCCGCAAAGTACTCACCGATACTAAGCAAAGATGAAGCGATGGCTTGTCAGCCTTTGTCTGACTTACGACATACAGGTGTGTGTGTGTCCGCGCGCGCGCTAGGTGCGTGCGTGCGTACGTGCGTGTGTGTTAAAGAAAAATAAATATCTTCTTGTACGAAGATATAAAACCAAGTATGACAAAATAAATTAATTGATAGAAATAATATAAAACATGAGTAGTAGTGCAAAAAGTAAACAATAAAAATTACCGTAAAATAGAATCGTATATAACAGTTTATATAAACTTTATGTATATGTGTATCTATGTATATATATAGGTACATACATCCATACATACATACATACATACATTTATATATATATATATATATATATATATATATATATATATATATATATATATATATATAAATGTGAAAATTTCAGCCAGAATTCTCTCTCTCTCTCTCTCTCTCTCTCTCTCTCTCTATATATATATATATATATATATATATATAATATATATATATATATATATATATATAGAGAGAGAGAGAGAGAGAGAGAGAGAGAGAGAATTCTGGCTGAAATTTTCACATTTTCACTCTGACCTATACTGCAATAATTTTGACAATTTTTTTCCGACAAGTATTCTGAAAAAGAGAAAACACGTATTTTTTGGTTTGGGCCTACGATCAATATTTTAGACAGTGTGATTTTTGTAAAAATTGAATTTTTTGGTAACTCTACTTTTTAAAACGTTAATGTCTTGGAAATGTTTAATCTTATCAAAAAACGGTTTAAATAAAATTTGTTCAGTTTAAAATGAATTATATGATGTATATATTCTTTTTAATTTGTAGACAGTCTAAAGTTGTGTTACATGATGTTAAAGAGTGAAAAATCGTTTTTCGTAAAGTACGCCATTTTTTTAAATTACAAACAAAATTTATAAAAATACCATTGAAAATTACGATATTTTTAAGACCTCTTGGAGCATGGAAAGATTTTATTTTTAAAAAATTCTACCTAATTGAAGTTCTTGTAATACCTTAATTCAACATTATTCGGACTAAAATAGTCAAAATGCATCCGTTAGTAGCAGATTAAAAACTTCAATTAGGTGGAACTTTTCAAAAAAAAAATCTTTCCATGCTCCAAGATTTGTTGTCACCCACTTTTTATTTCAAGGACATGTCTTTATAACGAAAACATGACTTCCTTAAACTAAAGATTAGTATACAAGACTGCTATTTCAGATCAAACTGTAACATATGTTATCCTGCAATAAATAAAATAATAAGAATTATTAGAATACGTCTCGATTGAACACAATCTACAATCGAGATTTATAAGTCAAAATTATAAGTATACGGTTGCTTGGTTTTTTTTTTTTTTTTTTTTTTTTTTTTTTTGCCTGATGCGGGAAGGGAAAATGCCTAAAACACATACCTCGGGGTCGGCCCCGAGGTTATGTAGGACTTGCACCCACTAAAAACCCTCCCCTAAATTATTTATTTAAAAAAATCTGAAACGTAAGTGAAATGCATAATGTGTAACATAAAAAAATATATATTATCGTGTATATATATATATATATATATATATATATATATATATTTATTTATTGTATATATATTACATTATATAACATATATGCAATAAAATTTTATCCTTTTTAACGTAGAACGCATTCAAAAAATTCAGAATTTTATAAGTAATAAAAGTTTATATATTTACATATGTTATGTATATTTTTGTTGGCATTAAATAAGCATAAGGCATGACACAAAGATCGCAATCACAGTTGAAATAAATGCATAAATCTGAAACTAGCAAGTCTTAACACGAGAAAATGTATAAAAATAATATAAATTTTCTATAAATAACTGAAAAAGATCAGTTATGTTTTTTGATGTCTGTTTTCCCATTTGTTTATATATTAAGACGTCTTATTTAATAAGTGATTTATTAAAATCACTTGTGCATTGTACATTTTACGATATCCGTTTGTACCTTCCCTTTGATTGTAGAATATCGTATATGCCTTAACACGAGAAAATGTATATAGATAATATAAATTTATATAAATTAATATAAATTTTCTATAAATAACTGAAAAAGATCAGTTACATTTTTTCATGTCTGTTTTCCCATTTGTTTATATATTAAGACGTCTTATTTAATAAGTGATTTATTAAAATCACTTGTGCATTGTACATTTTACGATATCCGTTTGTACCTTCCCTTTGATTGTAGAATATCGTATATGCCTTAACACGAGAAAATGTATATAGATAATATAAATTTATATAAATTAATATAAATTTTCTATAAATAACTGAAAAAGATCAGTTATATTTTTTGATGTCTGTTTTCTCATTTGTTTATATATTAAGACATCTTATTTAATAAGTGATTTATTAAAATCACTTGTGCATTGTACATTTTACGATATCCGTTTGTACTTTCCCTTTGATCATAGAATATCGTATATGCCAACATATATATATCGCATACATATAAATACGAAACATATTTCTATATATTTTTGTATTTTGTTAAAATTTTTTTAGTATTGTATGTATTTTGCATTGTCATTGATAATAAGAAAGTGCATGATTTTACAATTTTTTAGCATGACCGCATTAGAAATCCTTTTCTTTGTATTGTGATAAGACTCGCTAGTTTACGATTTATGCATTGATTTCAACTGTGATTGCGATCTTGTACAAAATTGAAAAATTCGTGCATAATTTTCTTATTAACAGAAAATAATACTCATTGCACAAAACAATATGATTTGCAAAACATTTTTGATAATGAATCCAATATCATAGTGTAAAGGCGCAGTAAGTATTCTTTCTTAACGACAAAACTGAAACATACATACAATATTTAAAAGAAAAAAGAAAATATTCAGATGTTTCTTTAAAATAATGCTTATATATATATATATATATATATATATATATATATATATATATATATCATGCGTTCTACGTTGTTAGATTTATTTACCTTGTTATTTCCATTTTTAGCTTACCTTTCTGCTTACCTTTGTCTGTTAAAATATTTATTATTTTTTATTTGTGCCTTTTTTCTCACATTATATTTTTTTTTTAATTTTATTCTTCCTTCTTTTTCCTTACATAATGATACTTACTTGGTTAAAAACTTGGAAACTTTCTTGTGTGAAGATATATTACTTGTTTTTGCAGCACGATTATTATATCTCGTACGAGAATATATTTTCACTCTAATCATATATTTTAATGCCTGCATCCGATGATCATAACATTCGTTATTTGTATCTAGCCACTCAGGATGTGTTTTATTCGTTGCGTGTATACATTCATTGTTTCGGAACGGCATGGAAATTTGGTCGTGAAAAGAAGTCTTGAGCGTGCAGCATGAATCTTTGGTAAAAATAGAGCTTTATTGCTACTTCAGGTACATTGTAGATTCGGCTTTAGGTCGCATTTAAAATCGGCCTCTTTTCCCGGAGTTTTAAGGGCCCGGTCGAGGGGTAACTCCGGGATCACAATGGAGGGCAGGGCCTGCTTGTCGATCTTCCGCGTCGCTCTTCTCCTTTCCGGGTCGGTCTGCTGATCTAGGAGGGCCTCCTGGCTCGTCTCCTCGGTCGGGGACGTCGTCGGCCTCTGCTGAAGCCTCGTGTAGAGTAGCCTTTGGTCTCGACCACCACCGAGCGAACTCGTCCTGTTCGTGGGGTGGGAGAGGCGGACTCTACCGGGTTCAACAGCTGGCGCAAATCTACCCTCGCTCTTCGCTCCAAGGAGCGGTGAGGGGATTCCTCCAGGCTGGAGCTGGATTCGTGTAAGTGGGTCTCGATCGCTATTTCCTGACACCCGATATGTGTAATGCTCGGGGAGTTAAATGGCGAGAGAGCTCGATTCCTTATGGGCATGCTTGCCCTTATATGCCTCTTGTGTTGATATTGTGACCGCGCGAAAGACAGCCGCCCCCGCGGCGACATGTGTTATCACTCGCGGCGCGGGGTGGTGCCGCGCTCGCCCCACTTAGCGGGCATGGGAGCGCAGAACGGGCTGCCGTGCTCGCAGGCGCGCCGTTCGGATTGCGGATCTGAACATACCGCCCGCCTCGTTTGGTGAACGAAATAATTGGCCTTAAGTTGATGCTCTTCACGTAGTGCCGTCAGATCCTCAGGGTCGTCGCTGATTGCTTGGAGTGGTCGAGAGTTGAGACACGCTTCAAGGTCGGAAACCGCCTCCAAGTGCACTGCTTTCGTGCATAGGCACACGAAAATAGCGATGAAGCCCTTGTAGGCCTTGTGGCCTCGACCCTTTGTCGTGCGCAGCATTATCGGGCCGGCGTAGTCCACGCCAGTGTGTGCGAAAGCCCTCGACATCGTGACCCGTGGAGATGGAAGGCTTCCCATTAACGGTAACGGGGGCACCGCCCGCCATCGCACACATGGAACACACTGGTGTATGAGGTGTCGAACGAGTGCCCGTCCTCGTGGGATCCAGTACCTCTGGCGAATCGTCGCCAGGGTGAGTTGCACGCCCCCGTGCAACATTCTCCTGTGAGAGGCCTCGATGATGAGGGTCGTGAGCCTTGAATCCTCTGGCAAAATAGCGGGGTGTCGTTCATCACGGCTCAAAACGGCGTGTTTGAGTCGCCCGCCCACCCTCAGGACGCCGTCATCGTCCAGAAATGGACTGAGGCGTTGGAGCTTGTTCCGCTGGGGATTCTCATCCTCCAGGGAGAGGATCCTTAACTCTTCCGCCTGCCAGATGGCCTGTATGACTCGGATCCAGTCCCATCGTGTCTTCTCCAGTTCCTGCGCTGTCAAGGAGGTTGTTGCATCGTGCTTGGTGGGGCGAGCGCGAAGCGCTCGAGGCCACCTTCGAGACCAAGCAGTGACGCGGAGTAGTCGATTCAGTGAGGAGAATCGGAACAGCATTTCAGGCTCCGTGGGCTCGTCGCGAACGGCCACATGAGTTCGAACTCGCTGTTCCGGGACATCGACGTCTTCTTGTGATTCGGTGAGGCGCGGGATCTCCTCGTTCACCCATACTGGCCCCTTCCACCATAGAGTGTGGTCAGTGAGTTCGCAAGGGGATAGTCCGCGTGATACGTAGTCCGCGGGACTGTCTCGGCCTGAGACGTGATTCCACACGGCGTCGGGAAGCTCCCGCTGGATTTCCGCGACTCTGTTGGCCACGGAGGTGGTCCATCTTGTCGGGTGTCCTCGAATCCATGCCAGAGTGACCTTCGAGTCGGTCCACATGTTGATTGTGATACCCTCCAGCCTTAGAGGTTTTTGCGCGCGTGCTGCTTGCTTTGTCAATAGCATCGCTGCTTTCGGTTCCAATCGTGGAAGTGAAACTTGCTGGATGGGGGCAATCTCGGTTTTGGCCGCGAGCAAAGTACTTGCGTTCCGCCCGCCGTCGACGCTCGTCTTGAAGTCTAAGTACCTTTCGTGCAGGCCAGGGATTTTCTTGCCCCGTCGCTCGACACTGTGCAAGATACGCAGAGCTATGTCTCTGGTTCTTGAGAGGTCGGGTGGAGGAGTCGTCCTGATTGGAAGGAGTCGGGTCATGTCCCGCCCGCCGTGGCGCACTTGTGTGCGGGGTGGCGGGTCCTCGCGCTTTGGCTCTTCCTCCGTCAGCGGCGGTGGAGGATCCTCAAGTTTCCTCTGCTCCAAAGGAAGCTTCTTGTTCGTGGGGCCTTGAGAAGACGTTACGGCGGGGTCGGCACAGCCCGCCAAGCCGGAAACGAGCCAGCCCAGCGTCGTTTTCTGCGCCATTGGAGTCCCCGGGCCTCCCTTCCGTAGCCCGTCTTCGACAATGGAGGCGTATACGCCTGCGCCCAGTAGCAGTTCGACCGCTCCTGTGGCTTGCGGATTCGAATCTGCGAGAGAGAGCCCTTCCAAATGGGGCCATTTTGGAAACGCTGCCCCGTCATGAGTGGAGCAAGCATTTATTCGAGGGATCACGAGTGCCGACACATTGATGGTGGCGTTCGTTATTCGTGACTTGATTGTTAGCTGGATACTTCTGCGGGCTGTTTCCACTCGCTCTCCACGGGCACCGAGGATGATGGTGGCAGCGGGGGAGCAAGGAAGTTTCAAGCGCTGAGTGAGGGCCTCTGTCACGAGAGACACCTCAGAGCCTGGATCCACGAGCGCGCGCACCGCAATAAGGTCGTCGTGCGAACTTCTTATGTTGACCTTGGCGGTGGCCAACAATACCTTGCTAATTTGGCCGTCGGCTTGACGAACGTGGAGCGAGGCAGAAGTTGCGACGGCGTTTGTGGCGGTTGCGGAGCACGCGTCGTGCATCGTACTATGGTGCCGCTCTTGGCAGGCAGCACAGTTTCGGTTTGAAGTGCACTTGGCAAGTGCATGCCTCCCGTAGCAGTTGAGGCATAGGTTGGTTTGTTCCGCAAATTCCTTCTTCTGGAGAGGCGATTTGCGGCGGAACTCCTCGCAGCAGAGGATGAAATGTTCCTTTTGGCAGAGCGCACATTTGTCGGCATCCTTGGGCTTCTGGACCGCTACGTGAGACCGTGCAGAGCGAGACAGCGTGCTCTGTGAGTCTCCTTTCGTACCGGGGGTTGGCTCGCCCCTTTCAGGATGAAGCGCCTCCAAAGTGCGCACTCGACACTCCAAAAATGTTTTTAGTGCGTCGAGAGATGGCGGGTCAGCAGTTCCGCTGACCGCTGTTTCCCATTCCCTTCGGGAACGGGTGTCGAGCAACTCCACGATAAGGTGCACGAACAGATCACTACAGTCTGTGATTGGTCGTCCAATGCTTTCGAGAGAGCCCATGGTGTTAAGCATACCTAGGAAGATTGTTCGTAGGTCACCCACCGCTTCGTTCTTCATTTTTGGCAGCGATGAGAACGAAGTGAAGCAGGCACGCACCAGCAGGCGCGTGTTGGCGTAGTGCTCAGTGAGCATGGTCCAGGCCCGAGAGTAGCTCTCGGCCGTGGTCGGTAGATTGCGCACGAGGGTGCTGGCTTCGCCCTTTAGGCTCGTCTTGAGATAGTGCAGCCTCTCGACGTCCTCCAGAGAGGTGTCTTTGTCCACCATAGAGCGGAAAAGATCCCTGAAGGAGGGCCAGTCCTCGTAGGCACCAGAGAATTGTGGCAGCTGGATGCGTGGCAATGATTTGCGCATCGCACTCTCAGCTGGTTTGGCTTTCTCTAGTTGGTCGGTAGATTGGCGTTCAAATTTCGCCAGTAGGTCGAGAAACGCTGCCTTTTGAGACAGGTAGACCTCCTCCGCTGTAGCGTAAAAGTCCTCCTTGGTGTACTCGTCCTCGCTGAGAGCCTTCCAGTGAGTAGTCATCATATCTTCGTGATTCTCCTTGAAAAGATCCCAGTTCTGGTCAAGGCCTGCCATGCGTGCCGTTACTGTTCCTGCGGTGATTTTAGCGGCTCCTGATTTCTTCAGGTTGTCATAGGCTCTTGCCATTCGTCCGTATATCTCGTGCTGACGTCGCACGGCGTTTTCTATTTCGGGATTCATGCTGACTTCTGACTGGAGGAACTTCCTTTTCCGTACCTTCCGAATTTAATGCTGTTATGAACAGTGGATTCAGTAATCGCTGGACAGGCTATCCGGCTCGAAGGACCATGTTTCGGAACGGCATGGAAATTTGGTCGTGAAAAGAAGTCTTGAGCGTGCAGCATGAATCTTTGGTAAAAATAGAGCTTTATTGCTACTTCAGGTACATTGTAGATTCGGCTTTAGGTCGCATTTAAAATCGGCCTCTTTTCCCGGAGTTTTAAGGGCCCGGTCGAGGGGTAACTCCGGGATCACAATGGAGGGCAGGGCCTGCTTGTCGATCTTCCGCGTCGCTCTTCTCCTTTCCTGGGTCGGTCTGCTGATCTAGGAGGGCCTCCTGGCTCGTCTCCTCGGTCGGGGACGTCGTCGTCCGTTGCTGGAGCCTCGTGTAGAGTAGCCTTTGGTCTCGACCACCACCGAGCGAACTCGTCCTGTTCGTGGGGTGGGAGAGGCGGACTCTACCGGGTTCAACAGCTGGCGCAAATCTACCCTCGCTCTTCGCTCCAAGGAGCGGTGAGGGGATTCCTCCAGGCTGGAGCTGGATTCGTGTAAGTGGGTCTCGATCGCTATTTCCTGACACCCGATATGTGTAATGCTCGGGGAGTTAAATGGCGAGAGAGCTCGATTCCTTATGGGCATGCTTGCCCTTATATGCCTCTTGTGTTGATATTGTGACCGCGCGAAAGACAGCCGCCCCGCGGCGACATGTGTTATCACTCGCGGCGCGGGGTGGTGCCGCGCTCGCCCCACTTAGCGGGCATGGGAGCGCAGAACGGGCTGCCGTGCTCGCAGGCGCGCCGTTCGGATTGCGGATCTGAACATTCATTCACAATTTTATTAAGAACTTTTGTAGATGCCCAATGATATTTCCACGTGCGATTAAATGCCATCAATTGCGTTTTAGTAATGTTTGTATATAAAGCTGTTGGACGCACTAATTTTGTTACTGTTGGAGCATCTTCATCTTTATTTTCATATTCGCGAAATTCGATATATTTCTCGTTTGCTGTTGATTCATCCATTGGAATTTTCATCATATCATTACGACAATGGTCACAGTTGCTTTTGTCAATACTTCGTCGCGCGACAAATCCAGCAAAAAATGCGATAGCATTTTCATCGTAACTGCTATCAAGCGGGTTAACATTTTCCATTTCTTCGATATTAAATTCTTTGAGAAGAATGTCATTTTCAAGAAGCAATTCGCTTTCGAGTTCATCAGATTCTATAATGCCATTGCTCGTATTCATAACATTTTCTATCCTTTTTGTAAGCTGACTTGGTTCATTTATAAGAGTTTCAGTTTCCGGGCATTGAGTATGGCCTTTATCACTAGTATGAATGTATCCTGTGGAAAGTATATGCCTAATAGACAATCGGACCATTCTTGCGGTTGGATTTGGATTAAATCCTCCGCGTTGCCTTAGTTTCGAAAATAAATGCTCCACTGAGTCTTGGTTACATAATCCTGTCGCCAGTTCGAATCCATCATATTCAGTTGAAAGTTTTTTATAAGTTTCAAGAATAACTGTTACAGACAAAACCTCTAAAACAAGGAATTTTACTCATACTATTTGCCGACTTAGACCATTTTGAGCACCATTTGACAAAATCTATTAATAAATTTTCAATATCCGGATTTTTAAACGATAATGGTCGTTTGCCGCCAAATGTAATTTTAAGACTGTAAGTGTTGCACGCGTCAATAACATTATTTAATCGCTCTGCAAATTCTGCTGTCGCTTGCCATGTATTTGTACTCAATTGTTTTTCATGACCGGCTGTTTTTATTGCCGCTGCAAAAGTGTGACTTAACATCTGGAATGCCCTTTTCACATTCATTGCTTCAAAATTATTTGGACGAATGTGTGCTTCTGTAATATGAGACAATAAATTAGAGCCTCCTTTTGTAGCATTATCAACAGACCATGTTTCTTCGAAATCGGAATATGATGCAATAACTTTTCCATCACAGTAAATGCTGTCGTGCGTTCTTAGGAAACTTAGCAATCTTTTTACTAAATGCGGAAAATCAAACGATGCATAATATTTTTTCTCATTATGTATAAAGAATGGATTGTCTGGATTAACGCCAAGTTGAGTATAAGCATTTTGATTACACGCACCTTGATCACATGTAACAAGTTGCACATCAGCACCCGTTTCGCTCAATCTATCTAAACATTCTTTTAATAATATTATTATTTCGTCTCCTTTCATGCATTTTTCTGGGAGAAAATATGCTAAAGGCTGTCGCCATGGATGATGCGCATTCAAACTATCTAAACAGAAAACAAACACGCATTTTGCTCTTCCGAATTTTCTTCCTGAAGGTCCAAGATCAGGAATGCCTTCTACCACATCCCATTTACGCGAATATTCTTCAAAAGCTTTGATAGACATTTCGTCCCATTTTAAGGCACTTGCTCTTTCCTCTTTCGGTATATGAGAAAACTTTTCTTTCAATTTTTGAAAGATGAAATCACAAAATCCTGGACGTATGTCATATTCTTCCAGCCATTTTTGAACAGTTCGCTGTCCAGGAAAATTACAACCTGCTTTTTTTAGGCGACAAAAAGCAGCGGCCGAATAATAATACAGTTGTCTGGAAATATTTTTTTCTTCTTCCGTATACTTTGCCTTTGGTGTATGCAGCTGCAATTTTATCATTGCTTTGGCAACGGGATGTAGATCTAAATCATCTATCATTTTTTTAAATATCTTTTTCTTTTGTTTATCACTTTTTGGTGTTTGACGTTTTCGTGGAATACAACGTAAACGATATTTTAAATGTCGTACTTGGTTTCGCAATCTAATATTTTCAGCTTTTAGAGAATTGATTTGAGTATTCAAATTTCGTATTGTCTCATTATTCTGTCTATTTTTCGGTTTTCTCTTGTTAGGTGGAAGAGGTGTAGGGACTCTTTCAGGTGTAGATATTGGATCTCTTTCAGGTGCAGATATTGGGACTGTTTCAGGTGCAGATATTGCGACTCTTTCAGGTGGCTCAAGATGTATCCATTCCATAATATTTTCTTCTTCCATGGAAGTATGGAAATGTAAATGTGATGGCTGATAACATCGTAATGGATGCTGCTCATCTATTACATTATTATG
Source organism: Temnothorax rugatulus (assembly GCA_035220575.1). Lineage (NCBI taxonomy): Eukaryota > Metazoa > Arthropoda > Insecta > Hymenoptera > Formicidae > Temnothorax > Temnothorax rugatulus. Next base: position 38,220 of record JASTWL010000862.1, on the reverse strand, counting down.
AATAGATGCAGATGATGTGGCATTTTCCTCCATAAATTCTATTTCTTCGGCATTTGTTTGTTCAAAATGAGGCACTTGTTTCATTTGCTTTTCTCTATTTCTGTTCATTTGTATATCATGTCTATGTGATATGTCAATAACAGATGTATGAGGAATTGGCACTGCATTGCGTTTTAATCTTTTTTTGGAACTATCTGTAAATAAATTTTGATGAAAATGGTCCTCACATAATCCCGCACGTCGAATAGAGTTAGGTGACCATTTTTCTAATCTAGTATTTCCTGTAACAGAAACAAAATAAAACATTGGAAAATAAGTATTATACTTATTTTCCTAAAATTTGTCTCTTTTAAGGTTCCTGGATACTCGATGTGGCCATGTTAGATCGTGATGTCAGAGAAGATATTTGTGTAAAATAACACTAGATCATTTCGACACATTTAAAAAATACTCTGGGCCTAGTCTTCGTATTACATTTATTTTATGGCTGTTTATTAATTGTCAAGGGGAAGAGATAGACTGCGGAGTATTTTTAAAGTGTCCTGAAATGATGTAAAGTGTTATTTTACGCAAATCTTTTTATTTTGAAATAGCACGCAAGAATTCTCAGCGTGTTATTTCTCGCCTTTAACGTCACGATACATAACCGCGGCGAGAACCCAAGAGTCTTAATATCAGTGTTTAAATATTTATCTTTCATCTGGTTAATTTTCAAATATAATTATTATACGTGTATTTTAAAACGTTGTACAGTCGACTTTTTTGCTGAAAAAGGTAATACATTCAGATTATTTAGAATAAATACTGTATACAATATATACATGACAGCATACCAATCGTGAACAATATTTATTAATACTTTTTCTATATATTGTTCATAGTCCGTTCTTATATTTAAGACCGTCTTAAGTACAATTTTAAGATGTCATAAAACCAAACACAGAGCCGTACTAGCATATAAACTGCGAGAACATAATGTTTACTTAAGACAATATTTTTATTTTTTCTATTAATAACAAAATAAAAAATTTGTAATTTAAACGACTTGTTTTAAAAAATATATATATTATTAGATAAATTGAAATATATATTATCCCAAACACATGTTTATTAAAATTAAACGTAATTGTATACACTATGTTATTTTCAATATTAGTATTAACCATGACTAAAGTGTAGCAAACGAGGCATTTGACTCATGTAAAAAATTCGAAAGGAGGCGCTAAAATGGCAATATAAAAATTTCTATATATTTGAAAGTCGAATTGGTAAAGACGTCCGTCCCTAAATGTAGTGAGGTCCAAGTTCGCACCTTAGCTGGGTTTTTTTCGCAATAAATTTTTTGCAGTGTTTTACAATGCTCATTAGCATCAGTATTATTAAGTTGCTTATTAATGAAAATTGTGATTTACGTACTCTATAGCTTGAGTTTAAGACAGTGATTCAAGAGTGACAATTAAAATTTCTTCTAAAATTTTAAGTTTCAAACAACATGCAATGTCCATATTTTCTAATGTAAAGCTTCTATTTGAAATGTTTTAAAATTAATTCATAATTTTTAACCGAATTATATCCCAACTTGGAGCTAGCATCAAGAATAATTTTAACTATTCCGGTAACAGTTCATATAAAAAAGTTGTAGTAAATTGAAGTTAATAAACAATTATTTAAGCTCATAACCATGTCGAGAAAACTTATCAAATATAAAAATTCTTTCAATTAAAAACAAAAGTTTGCCTTTATGTATATAAGGATATAAATTCTGATAAAGTTATTGACGATTATGCAGTTATCAAAGCACGAAAAGTATAACTCTAAATGAAAGAATACATTTTCTGTGACAAAATTAATATTATCTACACATTTTACATTTATTTTATGAGTATTTTTAAATGGATGTAGATTTTACATAAATGTAAAATGTATACTATACACCAGAGCTCGGCGAGAAATGACATTCTCAGCTGATTTTCGACTGGCTCTGCGTAGTGTTATTCCCTTACCGCATCGTTCCGCGTGCAGTCTACGAGCCGCTCAGGCGCATACAATTTATAAACAAGAGCGTTCCATGTCACTCATGAGGTACTATTATTGACGCGTTTTTTTTTTTTTAAGTGATATCTCTAGTAGGTCTAATCCACTGATGACTGAAACAACTCTTTAACTAATTGAACAAAAGTAGAATTCAATAATTATTGAAATAAAAAAAATTTAGGCTAATTTTCGGGATCTTTTACAAGTGAAAGTGAAATCATTGATCTGCATATTGCACGTAGCAAGCCGTATAAGACGCGGTAAAGAATTATCGCCGATGTCAATCACTGACATGCAATATGCAGATCAATGTTTCCGCTTTTGCCTGTAAAAGATCCCGAAAATTATCCTAAATTTTCTTTATTTCAATAATTATTGAATTCTACTTCTGTTCAATTAGTTAGAGTCGTTTCAGTCATCAGTGGATTAGACCTGGGGATACTACTTAAAAAAAAGAAATACGTCAACAATATTAAGTCATAAGTGACATGGAAAGCTATTGTTTACAAATGATATGTGTCTGAGTTCGGAGCGACTTGTAGACTGCGCGCGACTCGATGAGGTAAGGAGAGCTAAGTGGAACCAGCTGAAAATCGGCCAAGAAGGAAAAGTGCATTCTTTGCCGAGTTCTGCAGTATACACACATATACTCTGATTTTACTGTGATTGTAATAAATTTCGTTCGCTTGTAACATATATGTATACCTACACGTAATCTGTATGTTTGTAATAATGTATATGTACACGTGATTATATATTCCAATTTAATTACTATTAATGTATTCAACACCAGTAATTAATATTATTTTTTAATATATTTTACATGCCCCAAAAAAAATTTTTTTTGTCATTAAGGGCTGCATTTTTTTCTTTTATTTTGGGCGCCGAAATGTCTAGTCCCGTTCTGATTAGTAATAGTGATTTTTTATTAATATATAATTATATAATAATTATATATAATTATATATTTATATGTAATATATAATAATTAATATATTATACATATAATTTTCAAAAGTACAATAATTTTCGAGAGGTTGATAATTTTTTCATAGGTATTATATAAACAATACATCAAATTTATCAATCATATATCAAAATATATCAAAATATATTCATATCAAATCATATAATCATATCAAAATATATTATATCAAGTAACAAATTACATATGTATCAAAGTGTAACAAAAAACATAAAAAAAGAATATGTAACTTATAAATAGTCATAATATATAATCAAAAGACACGATAGTGTTTCGCGTCAAGTATTATACGCAAAGCGCACCATGTATGTTTACGCAACGCAACGAGTTGCGAGTATCCGAGATTTTGATATCTCGATAATCAGTAAACGGATCAAATCATAATTAGGTTTAATGAATAGCTTGGACTAAATTTGTATAAGTGTTTTTATTTTTCCGCTACGTTCCCTACGAGTAGAGATATTGCGACGCAAAGTCCGAATCTGAAAATTTTACATTAAAACACGGACTTTTTTACGATACGTATATATATTAAAGAAATCATGTTATATTGTTTCTGTTATTTATGCTGAATACTATATTGTATAAAAAAGAACAATTATTTTCGAGGGCGATAACGACGACGATAATAACGACGTATGTTAAACCAATAAAATATTTACATTTTGGATTTTGCATCGTAATATTTCTCGTAAGAGAACGTAGCGGTAAAATAAATCGCGCTCCGCTTTAACAGAGTCCGCTTGAAAAAGAACCGCATACTTAACGCGAGACACTACCGTGTCTCTTGATAGTTATTTGTGTAACAAGTGCGGGAAGTTGAAAATTGGACACGGGTGCGGAGTGGACGCACGAGCCGAAGGCGAGTGCGATCACCCGCACGCGTGTCCAATTTTCAACTCGTACGCGTTACACACACTATTTTATATCACACGTGCCTGGAAAGTGGCCCATTACGCGCGTGTAATGTTTACATTTACCGCACTGTTTCGACCGCGTGTGGAATTGGCTATTTCTCGCACAAAAAACACGCGCGTAATGGGCCACTTTCCACGCACATGTGATATAAACACTTTTATTATGCAAATTTAGTTCAAGCTATCCATTAAACCTAGTTAGAACTTGATCCGTTTACCGATTATCGAGATCTCAAAATTTCGGGTACTCGCAAAACTCGTAGCGTCGCGTAAAGATACACGGTGCGATCTCGCTTCGCGTGTGCTTGGTGCGAGACAGTACCGTGTCTGTTGATTACAATAAATAGCAATATAGCAAAAATACAGCAGAGACAGTTTGTATAATACGTTACGACTTACCAGTGTTGTGTATCCATTGATGAAATCTTTGGTCTGTCTGTTGCGGAAATCTGTATATACGTTTTCCATCAGATTTTTTATTCGCACAGTCTTTGTACATACATTTGTCGAAGAAACTATCTGCACGACACTGTTTCGACATTGTCTTTTTATAAAAATTATTTTCTTATATACTAAATATATAAAATCCCCCTGCAAAAAGCTCTGGAACACAAAACTTTCCACTCGCGCAAACAAAATCCACGGCACGAAAATGAAAAGTCTCACAGTAATCGCGATAATCGCGAGATAATCGCGTGTAAAATCCGTAACGGACAATAAACGCGAAAACACAGAAAACACAATCACAAACACTTATCTAAACGTTCGCTGAGAGCACTACGTCTGGTTCGGCAACTAAACGTGTACTGAGGAGTCCGCGCCGATGCGTGCTTAGCGTTGTCGTTAAACAAATGCGAATCACCAACACGACGCTGACAGATAACAGTAAGGCAACTACTCGAGATTGACGAGGGTGCCTAAATGCATAATATCTGTGCAGTGTTTAAAATAATGATTATATAATATAAATCTTTTTTGGTAAAATATATTTGTGTATTTATTATAATACTTTTATTTTTAAAAAATTGTAAATCTTGAATTTCACTAATTTCAATTTATGTTTTAACAACTATTTGTATTTTTTAAATATGTCATACATACACACACACGTCAGCAATTCTTATAATTTATAAACGCATATCTAGTGTAATGTATAAGACCAGTATTCATAGTTTCTTATTTAGAGATTATCTCAAGAACCGATTCTATAAATATAAATAATATTTATAAAATTTAACTGTATTATATCCTTTTCATGATTAAAATTGAACTTACATCAACTTCTCAAAATAAATTGTTACTTATGAAATTGAAAATCACTTATCTGATATGCGTTCAAACCAAACGACTCAAGCCAAACTTATAAAAGGCTTTGCTTACAAGTTTCTTTTTATGTCGTCATTCGTTTGTATTAAACAATTATAAACAATTATTTTTTAAAATACTCTTGATTTCGTTGGAATAATGGAAGGGGGAAAATAATTTGTTGCACATCTTTTTTTATATTACATGTATGTACAAAACAATTTATTTTGCAAATATAAACATGCATACAAAAGACACACACTGAATAAAGATTATAAAAGTGTATAGCGCACACACCCATACACACACAATAAATTATTTTATTTGGAAATAATTATTATATTTTTTAAAACGGTGTGATAAAATAAAAAATGTAGTTTATGAGAAAAATATTATTTTATTTGTTTTCCTCTATCGCAAAAATAACATTTATTATACATATCTATATATATATTTTTTTAAACGAAAAATATCGCGTAAAATTATACATATATATATATATATATATATGTGTGTGTGTGTGTGTGTGTGTGTGTGTGTGTGTGTGTGTGTGTGTGTGTGGTGTGTGTGTGTGTATGTATATGTATATGTATATGTAGCGCATCGTCAATTTGCCAACTCGAGACTTGGCAGTCGGCGAGGCACGCGACACGATGCCCGAAATGCGTGGCATCGTGGCAACGTCGCATAGCCGGCGCGTGCCGCCGCGGGGCCAGCGGGGTAGTTCGGACACGAACCATTAGCACGGACGCAAACCATGTGCAGCGCACACGAATCGAATGACCGACAGTTTTGAAAAGTGGATCTAGCACGGACACGAATCACCAAAGACCGACAATATCGAAAAGTGGATGTATACATAGCACGGACATGAACCAAATTCATCGACCACATCGAAAAGTGGATGTGACTCGTAGTTCCAATTCCTGAAAGTGGATGTGTGGCGCTACTGTACGGCCTAGCAAAAGCGTCCCAAGAAAATCGCCGTCATTGCGCCTCTCATCCTTCTCTCTGGTATCGCCAGTTTCGATATCGCGCGCGCATTATTATCGATCGATCTGTGGTAGGTAGGTAAATCGCGCGCGCATTATTATCGATCGATTTATGGTAGATAGGTAAGTAGGTCGATAGACTTATTGGTCAGGAGGAAGATTTCTATCAACAACCCAGCGAGTAAATATACGTATGCGTACTGCGTACGGCGCTCAGTGCAGTTAGTGTGTTCTGGTGTGTTCAGCCGGTTCAGCGCGCTGTCAGTTAGTTATTATAATCACAGTCAGTCTTAACCTAGCGTCAAGAGACACGGTAGTGACAGCCAAATACGCGCGGAGCGAGACCGACCGTTACTACGTTTACGCGAGCGTTACTTCTGTAGTAACTTACGATAATTCGTTCGCGTAAACGGGATTGTTCTTCGTGTAAACGGGACTACAAAAAGAAATGATATCATAACAAAATTACCTTTTTAAAAAAAAGGTAAAAAAAAGGCGTCAAGTCACACTCGTTCGAAGAAAGTGGTTATCTCAAAAAAACCGATGAGGTATCTTTGTACCTAAAAAAAACTGATGTGATATGTTTGTATTTTCACAAAAATAAATGATATCTATAAATTGCGCCAAGTAAAAAATGAATATATATTCCTCGGAAAATAACTGTTGTATTATTTTCCGTATTATTAAAAAAAATTTCATACAAAAACTTGACGCTGCTTTTTTAAAAAAGGTAATTTTGTTGTGATGTAACCTACACAAGGTAAGTTAGTAAGTATAACACTTATTTATATATTTGTGCATGCTGCATGATGGATTCTGTTGGTCAAGGAGCTATTAAGAAACGTAGAACTAGAGAATTTCAAAATGCCTGGCTAGATGAAAATATCTTTAAAGGATGGTTAGCTCCTCATCCTGCAGAAAATAAAGCGCTTTGTATTGCATGCAATAAAACTATCAGATGTTGCAAAACAAATTTAGTTGAACATTCACAAACGGTCAGACATATCGAGAACATAAAATCTTTTAAGACTACTGATAATATTGATAATGAAAATAGTTTATCACATAAAGATCAAGTTAAACGCGCAGAAATTAAATTATCAACTTTTTTTGCCGAGCATAATATAGCCTTTCAAAAATCTCGGATCATTTATCACCTTTAATAAAAAATATTTTTAAAAATCCCAAAGTTGTACAAGATTTTTCACTAGGTCGAAATAAGTGCGCAAATATTGCTACTAATGTCACTGCGAAACGGGAAATTGAGACAATCGTAGAATATTTAAAAACTTGTAAATTTTCCATTTTAATAGATGAGAGTACGGATATCTCAGATACTAAATTAATGTGCTTTCTTGTTCGATATGTATCACCTTCGAATAAAAAAATTACAACTCAATTATTAGAATTATTATCTTTAGATGCAAGAGATTGTTCCGCGAATAAAATTTTTGAAATATTTAAAAAATGCTTAAAAGATAAACATATTCCTATAAAAAATATTATATAAGGAAAATTTTATATAAGGAGCGACACTTTAAGAAACGAGAAATCTCAGAGATGTTTCCTTTTCTAAAAAAGGCATGAATAGTTTATTGTTGTCTCTTTTCCGCGATGCCGATTGGTTCTCTCACTGCGCTTACTTCATTTGCAACTGTCATCATATATTTTGACAGTTGTGTGTAATGTTCATCATATATTTTGACAGTTGTGTGTAATGTTAAAGCTAAATAGCGCGCGCGTAGCGCGCGTCTGTAGTGTCTAGTTTCATTAAAAAATGCGATTGCGCAATCGATCTTCAAAAAGACACAGAAAGTCTGCCCGCGAATTACAACCGTGTGATTGGCGTCACTTAATTTACACTTATGTTCTGCTCGTTTCCACCTGTGAACACATCTAGTTATTTGCTATGTATCGGTCATTTAGTATGACTTCGTCTGTCACGCTGTACGGATGTGTTCGCAGATATAGCTTGCGACGTTTCTTCGTACTACGCTGTACCGTTCTCATTTTTTGTTTTGACGCACAGAATATGTAAGCTTTTCATTTTACTTTGTACATTATTTAACTTAACAATTCAATTTTTTATTCTTACTTTTTATCTTATGACTTCTGAGCGATTATTTTATCTTTTTGACTATCGTGAGTTTATTTCACTTTTTAGCTTTACGTATGCATGATGTAGTTAGGGCACGATGTCAGCGACGTAATGGATATTTTGTACGCGGTTTTTGAGGATGCATGGCTTGATGAATCACTTGAGAAGGACCGAAATTGCGGTTGAAACGTTGTGAATTTAAATATATCAATTATTTGGCCAGTTGGGTCGAACAAAAACGACTTCTGTATAAAAAATATTGTTGGAATGGCATCCGATAATGCGTCAGTTATGATTGGACGCAAAAATTCTTTTATGAGTCGTCTTAAAGAAGAAGTTCCAAATTTAGTAACATTGAATTGTATTTGCCATTCATCCGCGATTGTAGCCAGTAAAGCTTGCAAAAAGTTACCTTCTTCTGCGAAGATTTGATTAGAGGAGTTGCCACTTATATTTCGGACAGTGCGAAGAGATGTGCAATATTGGGTGAATTCCAAGATTTTTTTTGAAATTGAACGAAAAAAAATATTAAAATTGTCAGATACTAGATGGCTTTGTTTACAAAAGTGCGTTGTTAGACTCTTAGAAAATTGGGAAGTCTTGAAAAGTTTTTTGTTAGCAACAGTAGAAGATAAATTAAAATCCGCGGAAAATATATTACAATATTTAAATGATAATTCTATTAAAGCATATTTGTTGTTTCTCAAATACGCATTAAATTATTTTAATAATTTTAACGCACTATTCCAATCGCGTAACAGTTTAATCCATAAATTATACGAAAGCAGTCAACTATTAATTCGTCAATTAGCCGACAATTTTTTAAAGTACGATAATTTAGAAACTATTTCAATTTCAGATTTAGATAATAATGTACAACATATAGATAACATACGTATAGGACCGGAATGTGAAAGTTTTTTAGAAACATTATCTTTGGAATGCGCGCAAGAAATTAAATTGAAATGTTTGGACTTTTATGTTACGGCAGTTCGAGAAATGCTAAAACGTCTACCTTATAACGATGAATTTTTTAAACAGTTAAATTTTCTAGATCCTAAAATTGCTCTTTACAAAGAAGGTAGAAATAAAATTAAATATCTAACTCATATTGCTAAGCAAGTAGAACATGTTAACATATCAGATTTAGCTTTCGAGTGGGACATATTACCATCAAGTTTTGACGAACAACAAAAAATACAGTTAACTTCTTTACAAATAGATGAAATGTGGAATAATATATTACAATGTAAAAATTTTGACGGGGAAAAATTGTTTCCAAATTTAGAATTATTAATTGAAGTAGTCTTTTGTTATCCTCATTCCAATGCCGAGGCTGAAAGAATATTTTCTATTGTTACAGACGTAAAAAGTAAGAAAAGAAATCGATTGTGTAATAATACTCATTCCTCAATTTGTGTAATTCGATCCAGTTTTCAAGCTAAAAACATTAATTGTATTAACTTTGAACCTGACGCGAAGCATTTCGAACTGCATAATACGCAAAATTTATATAAAAATCAATGCACATCTGATAATGCTTAATATTTTTTGTATTATTTTGCATAATACTTTTGAATTTTTACATCTAGCCCATCTAGCCTATATTTTCTTTCTGCATGCTGCACATTATTATTAATTTTTATTTTGTTTTTCAGCGTTCAATTACTAGATATTAAATTTTTATTTTGTTTTTCAGAGTTTATTTTTCATATATTATTGTTCAGGATTGTCAAGCGTCGCGATCGATCACCGCGATCGATACCGCTAACGCCATCCCTGAGCCGCCCCCTGAACGAAGCGACTTCGCGCCGCACCCCTCATCACCCCTGACCGCGCGGTCTCTCGCGGCGCGCTATCGATCCGGACACGCCAGGATCCCGTGATCCTGCAAAACGCGCTTATTGACCCATCTCATTGTCGCGTCACCGAAAGCTCCGGAAACGGGCCCGCGAGAGCTCCGGTCCCCTCAGTAGAAAATTGTCGGGCGGTTCAAGCGGTACTCCAGCCGACTTGCACCCGTCTCGCGCAAGTATACTCCGGGTCACGTGGACGACACTCGCCTCGTGCATCCGTAAAGTCAGTAAGTCTCGGTTCGCGCGGATTTACACCCCGTTGTGCATCCAGCTTGCCATTGTCGTGCCATCAAGGCACCTGCGAGAAGTGTCTCACAGACATTCTCCATCGCGCCGTTTGTGCGCTCGCTCCCGCGCTCATAGTGCGGTGACGAACATTTACGCCTCCGTGCGTCTGCAGCTTCACCCTCGCTGCACGCGAGTGGTGAACATTAATCGAAATATAAGTGCGCGTCTCGGCGGCCATTACGTGCGCCGCAAGTGCGTTCCGTGTTTGCGCCAGTCGCGCACGCGGATCATACGTGCATCACGTGCACGCCGCAAACACATCCGCCGCGCCTCTGTAAAGGCTCTTCAGCATAGACGTTGTACATAATAAACGAGTGCTTTGTGGTAAACGCAGTGTCCGCTCATTTTCCGCACTCCCGATCCCTGTCGGGGTCGACCCGGCCTTCTCTTACGCTAATTGGCGAACCGACTTACAACCGGCCAAGAATTTCGCCAACATAATTTCTATATATTATTCTATATATTATCTATATATTTGTAATAAAATATGTGATAAAAATGTGATATAAAATAATAATAAGTATGTGATAAAAGCCAAAGATGCAATATTTTATTTTGTAAATTATTCTTTATTTCTGTTATTGAACACGTTTTAAAAATTTTATATTGTAACATGTTGATTACAAGTAATTTTTATTTTATTACTAAATGTGCTATTTCTGTATTAATTTGCAAATTTTTCTACTTACATTAATTTATGATAATATTTATAAAATATGTTTATTTTGTACTTTACAAATGTATTTTTGTTTATGAAGACTGGTAAGGTTTTTGGCAGTTTTCCTTACCCTTGCAACGAATGTTGGTTTTCTTTAATAATTCTGCCAAATTAAATATCCTATTTTAAGTCATTATTTGTTTTCTTGAAATTATTTCAGCTCCCTTTCCCTTCTTTCAGCGTATCTTTAATTCTATTGTTATTATATATACATTATAATTTATAATAAAATATAAGTTGCAAATATATTAAACTTTTAGCTTTTCGTGAAAAAAATTTGTTTTCAGGTATCTTCGGCAAAGTGTTTAGAATGTTCTAATCTAAAACGTCGAAAAATCACTTCTGTACAAAATGTCCGTGTGTGTGTGTGTGTGTGTGTGTGTGTGTGTGTAACGCTTTTATTGTCCGTTTATGCTCTAACTTCCGTAATTTTTTAGATATCGGGCTGTTTCTATTTTTATTATATTCTTCAGTCTTTTCTACCTCTATTTCATATACAATTTAAGATTTAGTTGATTAGATTCAGCTTTATATGCGATCAAAGGTCCATATGCAAAAGTCCATGTATGGACCATGTAGCCTGAACTCCCAAAGTTAACATCGATTTAACATTGCGTCAATTGTAAAACCCCACTTGTGCTACTAAGCTGACCCTTTTTCAATTCATAAAAAGGTTAAATTTAAAATGAAAAAATGTGCAAATTAGAAATTTGCACTTTGCTTCTTCAACAAATTGAAGTGTGCGATTTGGAAATTTGCACATAGCAAAGTCACAATTTTGAAGTGAGAGAGTAGGAAATTAGCAAATTGAATCCAACGTATTGTTACGCGTTCAAAGCTTCTTTCTGAGAAACCTTGTATTTTATTAGATGCATAATTTTTACTTTGGCTTTTTCATAGAGGAAGCTCTTTGCACGTAACAATACGTTGTAGATTCAATTTGCTAATTTCCTACTCTCTCACTTCAAAATTGTGACTTTGCTATGTGCAAATTTCCAAATAGCACACCTCAATTTGTTGAGGAAGCAAAGTGCAAATTCCTAATTTGCACAATGTTTTTTTAAAACTTTTTCATAAAGTTTACAGGCTGCATCTTCTTCTTGCTCCCTTCCTGTAAGTCTATCTGCCCCTGTCCTTCCTTAACTTTCTTTAATTATACTCTTTCGTTTATATTAATTTTATTCCGGAATAAACAAAATTTGACGAATTTTTTGCAATCAAGTTTATTTCTAATCAACCAAATCTTAAAGAATTATATATGAAATAGGGGTAAAAAGACTGAAAAATATAATAAAATCAGAAACAGCCCGATATCTTAAAATTTGCGGAAGTTAGAGCAACCACAAACATTTCTACAAAAATTCTAAATTTTCTAAAAAAAGAACCGCTTTACCGATTATCGCTTTACCAAATTCAATCCCAACCTTCCTTACATGATAGTCTATCGATTAAAAAAAAAAATGCATCCCGATATTTCAAAAATTACGGAAGTTAGAGCATAAACAGACAACAAAAAATAATTCTAAATTTTATTAAAAAAAGAACCGCTTTACCGATCATCGCCAAATTCAATCCCAACATGTCTGTGAAGTTAGCATATCATTTTCCAGCAGATCAAAAATAAAAGGGAGTTCTTGTCGCATGCAGTCAAGTTCTATAGTTCCTGATGCTTTTTAATAATAGTTCTGGTAATTTTACCCCAAAAACAGTCGATCGAAAAAATGATCTGCTAACTTCCCGTAGCAGATCTTTTTCCAGCAGATCAAAAATAAAAGAGAGTTCTTGTCGCATGCAGTCGAGTTCTATAGTTCCTGATACTTTTTAACGATAGTTCTGGTAATTTTGGCATAAAAAGTCCATTGAAAAAATTTCCATAGCATAGAGCGAGATGCCGACGAAAGGTCGCAGTTCCGGATTATTTAAAATATTTTTCGAATAGTTCTTAGCATACCGAAGCATTTTCTAAAGAGTTCCCGACACTAGCAATGTTGTATGATTGTTTAAAAAATTAATACCTCCCGAAAACCGAGTAATTAGAGAGAAAAGAGTGATATGCTGTACGAAAGGTCGCAGTTCCGGTTTATCTAAAATATTTTTCGAATAGTTCTGAACATACTGAAGCATTTTCTAAAGAGTTCCCGACACTAGCAATGTTGTATGATTGTTTAAATATTAATACCGCTCGAAAACCGAATATTTAGAGAGAATAGGGTGATATGCTGTACGAAATGTCGCAGTTCCGGTTTATCTAAAATATTTTTCGAATAGTTCTTAGCATGCCGAAGCATTTTCTAAAGAGTTCCCGACACTAGCAATGTTGTATGATTGTTTAAAAAATTAATATCGCCCGAAAACCGAGTAATTAGAGAGGAAAGAGTGATACGCTGTACGAAAGATCGCAGTTCCGGTTTATTTAAAATATTTTTCGAATAGTTCTTAGCATGCCGAAGCATTTTCTAAAGAGTTCCCGACACTAGCAATGTTGTATGATTGTTTAAATATTAATACCGCTCAAAAACCGAATATTTAGAGAGAATAGGGTGATGCAAGGATGCCAGACTCGCGGTTTTTGCCAGCCACTGCCAGCCGGTGGTGGGGATGGGCAGAGATGCCAACTTTACGTTTCAGCAGCCAGCTTCGAGCGTCGAGCGGTAGAAGAAGATAGACAGATCTGCTGTCTTCTTCTTCTCTCTCGAGCTATGGCTATTGGCTATGCGATTTCGGATCTTGTGAATGCCGAGTTGGCGAGGCGACCAGACAACGCGTGACATTATATCGGCGCGCGACATTAATTATCGATGTATTTTCCTACATATTAATAAATCTAAAAATTATTCAATAAAAAATTATTATATCTATTGTTTTACATGTTAATACAAAATTAAAATTTGAATTAAAATATAAAAATCCACTCTTGGCCAATATGTACGGTTTTTTATTTAAAAAGAATCTGTTTATTCAACAATCTCTATTTAAAGAAATAATTTCTGCGCAATAATATTATTAAGTACCGAAAAAATTATAGTTTATACTGTTCTTCTTTCTGTCTTTGAATTTATTTTCCATTAAATGTATAACGTACATATTGTTGCTCAACGGAAACCGCGAGAAGGTGGTGGACACTTCCGTCAGGAGGGAAATGTAAAAATAATTTTTTACATTTCCCTGGGTGTGTGTGTGTGTGTGTGTGTGTGTGTGTGTGTGTGTGTGTGTGCGCGCGCGTGCGTGTGCGTGTGTGTACACTACACATGCATTTATGTTCTACAATAAGCGATCGAGATGTCTATTACGGAAAAATTTCGTACACGCTTCTAATTTTTAAGCGTGATGTTCATTACGAACATTATTTATTACACGCTTATACTCTTTAAGTGTGATGTCCACTACGGACAAGATGTTTTACACGCTTATCGTTTGTAAGCGTGATGTCAAGTGCTGACAAGATTTTTTACACGCTTATTGTTTTATTAAGCTTGATGTCAAATGCTGACAAGATTTTTTACACGCTTATAGTTTTATTAAGCTTGATGTCAAATGCTGACAAGATTTTTTACACGCTTATAGTTTTATTAAGCTTGATGTCAAATGCTGACAAGATTTTTACACGCTTATAGTTTTATTAAGCTTGATGTCAAATGCTGACAAGATTTTTTACACGCTTATAGTTTTATTAAGCTTGATGTCAAATGCTGACAAGATTTTTTACACGCTTATAAGTTTTTAAGCTTGATGTCAAATGCAAGATTTTTATAATTTAAGATTTAACACTTTCAGTCTGCAAATGAAGGACCAGCAATATCATCCACAGCATGTAGCCTTAAAGTACTACGATTTTTTCTCGCATCTCTAGTGTATAATTTGTCCGCCGACATAAGAGACAAATGTTTGTCTTCAATCGTCATGCTTAGAGATGTTTCTCCTTTCGCCTTCAATGCTGACTTAAAAACGCAAGTGGCATTAACGGTAGCCGACGAAAGTTTGTTGCGATTTTTCGTTTTTAAATTAGTTAAGGTAGAAAACATTCTCTCCGCATCGGCATTTGAATTTGGAAGTGATCGGACAGCATTCAGAACATTTGTTAAGCTTGGATATTTAGCAATATTATTTGGGTACTGACATTGCAAAATTTTTTTCCACATATTATCGAAATTTAATGTAGAAAGACTTTCTTTCTCCTTCATTGTATAATCTAATGGCAATGCAATCCATTCTTTTTTTAAAGCAACTTGATCAAAACTGCCGATAGTTTTAGCTACGAAAGAAACATCATTGAATGATGTTTCTCTATTAGTATCGAATAAACTTACAGAAGGTTCAAACACTTGTAATTTTGATAAAAATAAATCATTTACAGGTAACCTTTTACGAATTTCTTCTGCAGCAGTCACATAACACGTCAAGCAGTTCTCTTTAACAGTTGTAACTGCGTCTTTGTGCCCTTGCATCATTAATTCGTCAAGGTATTTATCATATTCTGGTCCTAAACTAACTTCATTCAGATTTTTTTGATTCTCCTTTAGAGACAACTCTATGTTTATACAGAATGGTTTTAAGTGCTTGTCCTTCAAAAAATTTCGGCAGATTTCATAAAGAAACTTTAAAGATTTTGCCTGCAATAAATGAATTCGCGTTTCTAATGCTTGGAAAATGCATTAAACGCGTTGAAAAAATTTAAAATATATTTTAAAAAAAGAAAATAAGCTTTTGTCTTTACATTACCCATTATAGACAATAGATATTCTCCAGACTGTGTTTTTTCGCTCACAACATTTTCGTTTAGAAAATGTTTAATTGTATCCCAAGATTCCAGAAGTCTTACTACACATGCGTGGTGAGAAAGCCAGCGTGTATCAGATAATTTTAATAATTTGCGATTTGTTTCTTGGAAACATTCGCAAAATTCACGAAAAACAGCCGTACGTTTTGGACTGCTGTTAATGTAACTGTTAACGAGCTATCGAAGGACTATAAGAGAGAGTGAGAGAGCGATATTACCTGAGATATATATGTTATTCACATAATTATTTTGAACAGTTCTTTCACATATGAGTGCGCAAACGGCAGCACAAAATATCAATACATAAAATTATAGAATTAAAATACATATCAATAATGAAATTATATAATAGAGTCTGATAAGTCAAACAGGAAGTTTTTATATATGTTAAATAATATTTCAATCGTATCAATTTTTATCATATAATTCTGGTTTCTTAATTATGATTAATTGAAGAAGAATAATCAGACAAGTGGAATATCATTTAATCACGTAAGAAGTTAAACCATAAATTAATTGAATTTGAAGAAACAATGGAATTTATAATTGAACATTAGTTCGAAGGACCATGTATACTGACATTACATCTTATCAGACTATATCTCAACATATCAAAGTATAGAATTATTAAATTATCACATCAGAGCATGCACATCATTAAAGTATCACATCAGAGCATGCACAATATATCAATTCATTACATCAAAGCATACATCTTATATCTATGATTCACGCAGACGAATCATTGAGTATTCTAATTAATCTCGTTGATTAATTTTACAGTTATCAAAAGGAGATGATAATGTTTGAACTCAATATGTTGAATAGATATTAAATGAAATGCTTGTGGAAGTTATTACAATGAGAGCATCATTACTTGAGTAATGACAATCGTTTGATAAGTTATAAATTATAATAAAGGAATTAAACGGCCTTAATAAACGTAAACTATAATAAAGAGAACGTCTTGTTCTGGAAAGGTCTTTGTAATGAGAATTCATGTTTCTGAAACCAAGAGAGTTACGTCTTAAACTCGTCTCAGGTTTCGTTGAAACGCTAATAAATACCTGTATGCAGGTTGCACGGTTCGTACAACAGACAGAGAGAAGAACTCTCGGAGATAGCTAGTGTCGTGTCGGCACTAGCTCCAAGCTCTGTGATGTCATGTCGGCATCACATCTTTCCTTCACATCATTCACCATGAATGATAACGACACGTCGTCGTTGCTATGAGAGATTCCAATAGATTGCTGGCAATGATTAACCGCCCGCCATGAGAGATTCCAATGGATTGCTGGCAATGATCCTCCGTCTTTGTATGAAGGAGACAACAGATATGGCCGGAGCGATGCGTTGTTGCTAAGCGGAGAAGATCCCTGGCTGTTTCTCGTCGTGACTTGTCGTCCACAATCGGGATTTGATGGCTTAATAGCGCATGCAAAGCAGCTATCACTATCTCTTACAATGTATTCACTTAATTAAATTAGTGAACTCAACGTTACAAAACTTTACGGAACTCTAGTAAACACGTGTTACTTGCTTGAACGTTAGAGAGATAATGGCCGAAACCGAGACGCAGAAAACGATCGTCACTTCGTCTTCTTCGTCGTGAGACTCAGAAGTCGGAAGTGCGCCCTTGACGACAACAACAAGCGCCGCTTGTTTCTGACGACACGAGTCGTTGTATACCAACATTATCGACCGACCTTGGTGTCGGTATGGTAGCTCTCTGCCTCTCCTCGCGATCGTACTTTACGCGGTTATTTTAAACAGTAACTAACAATTTTTTTTACAAATTCATCGCAAAATGCGGGTATTTTTTTGCATGCAGCATGCGCTGCTAACGCGGAAGAATGGCAAGGGCATGAAAGTGTTAATAAATGTGGACATACTTCTTCCAATTTTTTTTTTGAATGATAAATGTTTCCCTGTCATGACTGACGCATTGTCGCATGACAAGGAAATAATATTTAAAAATGGTATCTGTAAATTTAACATTTCACATTTAAATGCAGAAAACAACTTCTCTGCGCTGGAATCTTTGGCATCGATATCAATTAATTTAACTAATTGCGAGCGAATATCTAATGTCTCCGGGTCAACGTATCGAACGAGGAAAGTCATCCATTTATCATTACAAATATCAGATGTTTCGTCTACGTATATTGTAAATTTTGTGTTCTGAATCTTGTCAACGACACGTTCCGTCTCAATTGGGCACAAAACATTAGTAATAATTGTGACGTGACAAAGTCACGTCCCCGGCCCGGATGATAGCTCGGCCGAGGGAGGCGTCAAGGGTGGTGCCTCCGCCCGAGGCGGGCGGGGCGTTAACGCATAATTTAGGTTAAGATTGCGAGACTTACAGGTTGCGAGGCGGTGTGGAGCAGGTGGCCACAGATTTTTGTACCGACTTAGGGTCGCACCGAGGGAGTCGGCGAACGACCAGCTGGGAACGTGTCGAGGACGGACGGCCGACGGACGGGTCGCGCTGGGACCCATAGCCGGTGCCGCGTAACGCCTGTCGGGGAGGAGGACGCTGGCCCGCCACACGGAATGACGACCCGCACACGGAGGGACCGGAGAGGGGGACGCCCCGGCGAAGGTCCCCGTTGAAGGGTCATCCACCCTCGGAGTATGCCACCGGTCGACGAGCCAGGGCCTGGCCAGCCCGACCGTCGAGCAACCGATCCCGGAGTCGCGGCCTGGACAGCCGGACCCGGCGCCATTTTGGGCACTACCGTAAGCGGGTGGAGGCAAGCGCGAGGGCGCCGTAGTAGGCGCAGCGTCGAGTAGGGCGCAGCACCCGCCAAGAGTGACAGGGCGTGCGGCACCGGCGCGCAGGAGCGCCACCACGGGCCCAGCGTGATTCCCCCGAACCAGAAGTTCGTCACTGTCGCGCGGGCCGTCGTACAGAGAGGTGCCATTCAACCCCCTGACGAGACTACCTGTTGCCGGAGCGGACTTGATTGTAAGGCCACTGCACAAGCACCGCAAGTAAGGTCGAAGCAATACCGAGGTCCTCCCGGGAGTCGCGTTGTACCGCGGAAGCATGTGATCGCTTAAATAGTCCGAAAAGAATACCGCGGGAGGACTCGGCCGGAAAAGTGCGTATTCGCCCGTCTCGGGAGTTCGAGTGCGCGGCCGCCGGCAGTCAACGCATTTAATGGTCGTGTCGTCGGGTTAATTATCGCTGTGTGAGTAATTGTCGTATCGTCGGGACCCGTCAAGGGCCGTATCGTGTAAACTCGGAGTATGGGAACGGCGAAATGCGCTTCGCGTGATTGAGCGGTTTTGGGCGAGGTGTTCTCAGTACGAGCCGGACACCGTATCATCGCGGGGCCGTAGGGGATCCGCGTGATCGCGTCGTGGCGTGCGGGACACCGTCGCGTTTTGTGTGTTGCGGACCTCGCGAGGCGTAAATCGCGGGGTCATTTCAGGGCTCGTGGAATCCAGGATCCGCGGTCAACGGGACTCGCGGGATCCGAGAGATTCGCGGCCATTTCGGGACTGCGAGATCGCGCTGAGTGTTAAAAGCGTAATGTATCGCGAATTGTAATCGTCTTGCGAGCCGTTCCCATTCAGCGTCATTGCCGTTTCGTGAGTCCTTCGCGGCTAATCTTCGTCGAGTTGTGAAATATACTTTGGGTTGTGTGCGCGTTCGTAAGTCTGTTGCGTCAAGGGGAAATTCGAGTTATGTGTGCGTGAATCGTAAGTCTGTTGCGTCGAGGGGTAATTAATAGTTGTCGGTACGCCGATTTATTTAAGTGTTTGCCCCTGTTCCTATCGGGTACCGCGCTATATTGGGTCCGTCTAGAGAGCCAGAATTGGCGAAATTGGCGGGATTTCGAACACGCGTGGCGAGCCAGATTCGGCGACCCGGATTACTTGTTCACCCTACGGGAAGAAATCATGCGGAGAACGCAGGGGGAAAACGAGTCGGCGGTCGACTATTTAACGTGTCTACGGGCCTTATTCGCGCGGATGAGTCCCCCGTGGCCTCTCGCGGAACAGCTCACGCTTGCTCATCGCAATCTATCGCCGCGGTTGCAGATTGCCATCCGTCGTTTGAATTCTCCGACTTCCACACGTTGGAGGATATGGCCACGCGACTAGAACGAAGTTTTCTCGCGGACAAGATGTATCGGCCACCCTTGTTACCGGAACAGTCTATCTTCCCGGATTTAGCATATCACGCCCCGAAAGGGAAATCGCGAAATCCAGGCACAGTCGCCGCGGGGGAGGCGGTCGGTACGAAAAGCGGGAGAAGGAAAAAGGCCGCGAAAGCCACCGCTACCACTGAGACCGCGCCCTCTACCGCTGCCGCGGCGGTAACCGATCTCGACGATTCCAACATGAAATGTTGGAATTGCGAAAAGACGGGACATCGCGCGCGTAATTGTAAAGAGGCTCGGCAGCAACATTGCTACCGATGTGGCAAGCGGGGATATACTACGCGGACGTGCCCTACGTGCTCGGGAAACGCGGGAGGGAGTCAGTAGAACGGGTCCCTACGGCTCCAGTCGTCGAGAACGAGGCCCGAACCGCGAAAACCGATGCCGAAAGGCTCCCACATTCGTACGTAACGTTCGATTCTCCCGAGATGCCGCCTTTGCAGTACTTTAAATTAAGATAGGCGGTCGCTCCCTGTTAGCCCTGGTAGATTCGGGATCGAGCCGGACGCTTATCGGTAAGGAGGGAATGCAAATCGTGCAGAGCTTAGGACTAACTACCGCACGTAGGGGAGGTACCCGGATCCGGATGGCAAACGGACAACTCGCTACGGTCCGACATGAAGTTTCGCTCCCACTACAGTTGAAGGACCGAAGTTCTCGAATCTCGGTGGGCATATTACCCGATCTAGCTGTACCATGTATCGTGGGGATGGATTTCCTGACAAGGTTCGGCATCGCGTTGGACTTCGGTAAAGCCGAATGGTATTTCGCGGATAGACCTCGCGCTCGTTACCGGTTTCATTTAAAGGAGACGGATTCTCGCGTTTGTTGCGGGTTGGCAGAGTTAACGAAAGACCAACAGAAACACCTGAAAAATTTTTTACGGAATATAGCAACCCCGTCGGAAAATCCCGGTTTGACTAATTTAACGGAGCACAAGATCGAGGTAGGAGACCATCCACCTCTGAAACAACGTTGCTGCTTAGTTTCGCCGAAAGTACAAGAAGCGATTCGCGCGGAAGTAGATAAAATGCTGAAAGCCGGAATAATTGAACCGTCCTCCAGCCAATGGTCAAACCCCATAGTGATGGTCAAAAAGTCAAACGGCAAATACCGGTTTTGCTTAGATTTCCGAGGGGTTAATAAAATCTCGAAAAAGGACGCGTACCCGATACCACCGATGGACGGGATATTGAATAAGTTACGTTCGGCGAAATACATATCTACAATCGATTTAAGTCAAGCGTATTTCCAAATTCCGTTGGATAAAGATAGTCGGGAAATTACCGCGTTTAGCGTTCCGGGAAAGGGGTTATATCACTTCGTCCGAATGCCATACGGATTGACGGGGGCCCCAGCCACATTCCAAAGATTATTAGACAGCTTGATCCGGAAATGGAACCCTTCGTCTTCGCGTATCTCGACGATATAATTATCGCGACAGAAACCTTCGAGGAACACCTCGAATGGTTGAAGAAGGTATTGGATAAGATCACAGCAGCGGGATTAACGATTAACATGGATAAGTGCGAATTTTGTAGATCGCAGGTTCGTTACTTAGGTTGTAACCGGACGTTACTCTCTGAGGCACGAAGACACACGAAATGTCTGCCTATCACTCGGTCGCCACTCGGTTTCGCCTGTATCAACCGAGAAGGTATTACGATTTCCGATTTCGATACGCTAATTGTGCTTAGTTAACCCCCCTTCTGTTTCAGATCGCCGCCTATGATGCCCCGCTGCCGCTGCTTGCTGCCCCGGATCCTCGCTTCACCGCATACCAGGACAACGATGGACAACGCTGGACTTGGCCGACGTCACAGGTAAGTAGGCAATTAGTACGCGTAATTAATCGAAATCTCCTTTTCAGCTTCTTGTCTCGACTTTGTCTTCACCGCTGCCGACTATTCCGGATCCTCGCTTTGCCGCATACCGGAAGTACGTGGGACACCCGATGGAATTACGTCGAAGGACAAGGTACGTCGCAGGTGAGGAATTCTTATTAATTCGACACTGCGTATATTACAATTAACGAATCTTTATTCCAGATCGCCGTTATGTTTTACAATGATTTACACTTTGCACATTCGTGCTGGTTACGCAACAATCTTCGCACGCTCGTACGCGATGCGCGGTTGCACTTGGCTATTTGTCGCCGCTCGCTTTCGTATCGCGAGTAGATTTTACGCGGTGGTACGCGGGCGTTCTTGGTTGTTGATATACCGTGCACAACTACCGACTCGAAGAGACTAAGTATTCGCGAGACACGATGAATGCGATTGTAATATACTTGTTAATGTCGAAACGAGTTATCGCTGAGACGGTATCCGAGAGACTGCCTCGAGTCCTTGCGCTCCGTCGACGCTCCCACCTCGGGATCGCTTCCCCTTCCACCGGCCCTTACTGCGTCGCAGTAACATTCCGTGCCGGGCCGTGCCAACTTTCTCTTTTCTTGCGCGAGTTTTTATGTTGTTGACGCGCACATTCTCACGCGCGCTTCGCGTGTTATAATTCTCGACTCTTCGATACCCGGATGGTTCTAGAAGGTTCGCGCGTCGCTCCTCCGCTAACTGTTGCCGCGTTGCCCTTCCCCGCCGCTCCTAGTGGAAATGGCAACGTGGTTCGCACGCATGGGTCGCTAAGTGCCCCGCTTAAACAATTCTGCTAACCACTGTCGGAGCGCGGTGCTCCTATCGCTACGGATGTCGGCGGATCCCCTGAACAACGTATCCGCTGCTTTCGCGAAATCGGGCACTCACACCGCTCGCCCATATGGGTCCGAAAAGACCCCGTTCCGGGAACTCCGTTCCTGGCGGTCGGAACGCGGTTTTTTCGCTACGTATGGGGTCGCGGACTCACCGTGTACCCCTTCCGACGTTTTCCCGTATTTGGGCACTTACGTCGTTCGCCCACATGGGTCTCTGGAGACCCTGTTCCGGTAACTTCGTTCCGGACGGTCTGGACGCGATTCTTTCGCCTGAAATATACTCACCGGCGCCTCCTCTATCGTGCCCGGCGTTTACGCGATTTCGGGTACTTACACCGATCGTACGCATGGGTCTTTGGAGACCCTGCCTCGCTAACTTCGCTCCTGACGGTCGGAACGCGATTCTTTCGCCTGAAATGTACTCGCCGGCGTCTCCTCTATCGTGCCCGGCGTTTACGCGATTTCGGGCACTTACACCGATCGTACACATGGGTATGAGAAGACCCCGCCTCGCTAACTTCGCTCCTGACGGTCGGAACGCGATTCTTTCCCCGGGAATATACTCGTCGGCGCCTCCTCTATCGTACCCGGCGTTTACGCGAATTCGGGTACTTACCCCGATCGTGCACATGGGTCTGAGAGGACCCTGCCTCGCTAACTCCGCTCCTGACGGTCGGAACGCGATTCTTTCCCCGGGAATATGCTCGTCGGCGCCTCCTCTATCGTACCCGGCGTTTACGCGGATTCGGGTACTTACACCGATCGTACACATGGGTCTGAGAAGACCCTGACTCGTTATCTTCGGTCCTGATGATCGGAACGCGATTCTCTCGCCGGGAATGTATTAGCCGACGCTCTGTTTATTGTTTCGGGCGTTTACGCGAATCCGGGCACTCACGCCGATCGTCATCATGGGTCTTCGAAGACCCTTACTCACGAACTTTGCCTCGGACGGCCGGAAATGCACGCGCTTGCGTGGGTGCCCCCCGTGGGCCTTCCCGGACGTCTTCCGAACGCGGCGTCCGCGTAGTCTCTCGTGTTGATCATATTCTTGCCGCGCGGTATCCGTTCGTGCACCGCACGGCTGCTCGGGTATCAGGTGGATCGCACTTTGGGAGTATGTGTGTGGATGCTAATGTTTTTATTTTTGTACCTATAATGACTCCCGTCTTGCGGGCACGTAACCTTATCTCCTAAGACAACGCTGGCCATAAGGGCCCTTCGGACTCGCACTGTCCGGCACTATTCTCTAATTACCGGCTCGCCGGCCGTGTCGCCTCCGCTGCTGGTCAGCTCCGCCTCCGGTCGGCCCCTTCTCGACCTAAAATTGGGACGACGTCGCTTCGCCGGTACTTAGGCGTCGCATACTGAGTGTGCGGTTGCAAGGTTTCGTCGTGGAGGGGGGAGGCCTGTCAGTCGACCCGGAAAAGACGCGTCCGATAATGGAGTACCCAGCTCCGCGAACCCTTAGGCAATTGCGTAGATTTCTCGGGATGTCTTCCTGGTATCGAAAATTTATACCGCGGTTTGCGACGCTTAGTGAGCCCTTGACCCGCCTTTTGAAGAAAGGCAGGCGCTGGGAGTGGGGGGATGAACAGGTTCACGCCTTCAACAGCATTCGGGAAAGCTTGATGGCTGCCCCTGTCCTGGCGTGCCCGAACTTTGAAGAGCCATTCGTGTTGCAGACGGATGCGAGCTCGGTTGGGTTGGGGGCGGTACTAACACAAAAACTAGAGGGCGAAGAACGCGTAATCGCGTATGCCAGTCGCGTATTGTCGGACCCGGAAACCCGGTATTCAGTAACGGAACAAGAGTGTTTGGCCGTGGTGTGGGCCATTCAAAAGTTTCGGCCTTACTTGGAAGGCTACAAATTCACTGTTGTCACGGATCATAGTAGCTTACGGTGGCTCCACAACTTGAAAAACCCCACGGGTCGTTTGGCTCGATGGGCGTTAGAATTGTTGGAATATGACTATACCGTGGAGTACCGTAAAGGAGCCCTACACCACGTGCCGGATGCTTTATCGAGAATGTATGAAGGAGCGGAAGGCGGAATCGTGAGTGCCGCGATCGAGGTCGAAGAATGCGAAGGTACGAGCGACGAATGGTATCGGAAACGGTATAGGGAAGTAGCGGCAGACCCGAAAAGGTTTGCCCATTGGAAAATAGTTGCGAAGCAATTATATTTCTTGCGATCGCGACCGGTCATCTCGGATATAGTCGAAGATCTGGATCGGTGGAAATTGGTGTTGCCGTGAGAGCTACGCGCGGAGGCTCTGCGCGAATCCCACGACGCCCCTCAAGCCGGTCATTTAGGAATAGAGAAGACATATCAGCGTCTCGCTGTGTCTTATTACTGGCCGAATATGTTTCGCGAAGTTACCCGGTATATCAGGACGTGTGATACGTGCCAGAGGACTAAAGTCGAGCAGGCTAGTCCCGCGGGGTGGATGGGGCGTCGCGTCATTGAGGGGCCGTGGACTGCCATCGCCGCGGACATAGTAGGGCCCTTGCCGCGAAGTAAAGCCGGATACCAGTACCTTCTGGTGATCCAGGACTTATTTACGAAATGGATCGAGATCAAGCCTTTGCGGGCGGCCACGGACCCGAAAATAAAGGAAGCCTTAGAAGATCTTATCGTGTCGCGGTGGGGTACGCCAAAGATTCTCCTCACGGATAACGGGACGGAGTTTGTAAACCGCGTGATGAAGAGCTTCGCAGAGGAGAACGGCATCACGCACACCACTGTACCGCCATACCATCCGCAGGCCAACCCTGTAGAGAGGGTCAATCGAACGTTAAAGACGATGATCGTGTCTTTTATTGAGAGGGATCATAGGGAGTGGGACAAGTATCTCCCACAATTTCGTTTTGCGTATAATACCGCGTCGCATTCGTCCTTGGGGGCGTCGCCTGCGTTCGTGAATCTCGGGCGCGAGCCGATACCGCCGAACTCGCTTCGCGACCGTGGGGAAGAGGTAGGCCAGGTTGAACCGCGAGCCCCTGCGGAGTGGTCGCAGCGCATGACCGAGCTGCAGGCTATGCCAGAGTGTGTAGTGGAAAATTTGGATCAAGCGAATCAAAGGCAGGCCGCACATTATAATCTACGTAGACGGCAGCGGAGGTTCCGCGTGGGAGACCTAGTGTTGAAGAGGCAGCACGTGCTGTCCTCGGCCGCGCAAAATATCGCGGGAAAATTGGCACCCAAATTCCAGGGACCTTTGCGAGTCAAGCGGGTGATCTCTCCGGTCGTGTACGAATTGGCACAGCTGGACGGATCGTCCCTTGGCAAGACCCATGTTAAGGATGTAAGGCCGTACTACCCCCCTGATCTCGACCCCGTAGGAATTGCCGAAATTGCCGAGATTTGCGAGGTTGCCGCGTGCGCCGAGACGGCCGAGACTGCCGAGACTGTAGGGAGAGCGAGGAGCGTTGAGAGGCCGTGGGGGATACAGAGCGCCATGGCCCGACAATTCGCCCATAGGCAGTGGGTCGACTTCTGGGACGACCATGGAGAGGCCTGGATGGCCATCGATGAGAGGGATCCCGAGTTTTGGGGACGCCTTCAGCCGACTGTTGGACGACGTGTGGGGGACCCTGAGGACCGAAGGGAGCGTGGACATACGCGAGCTCCCGCGCCAGCAGGAACGGGGAGTGCAGACGCTGCAAACGGGGTGCGACCGGGCGTCGCAGACTAGCGCGACGACTCCGGCAGGGCCCGAACCCCCGCGTCGGGGGGAACGGGGCGTCCAGACTTGGGTGACGATGCGAGACTGCTCAACCGTACGCGGAGTCCCACGCCACTGGAACCGGGGCGAGAGGGCCACCCAAACCGACACAGTCGTGACGTGCCAGATGGGCACGCAGACCCAGCCTCGGGCGGGCCAACCAAGGACGGAAGCAGCGCCGGAGCGGCCCTTGTTTCCCAGGGGCTGTTGGAACTGCCACGAGATGGGGCACGCGTACACGAACTGCCCCCACCCCCGTGAAGAGGAGTTCTGCTACGGGTGCGGGGCAGGGAGAGTCACACTCAGCGGGTGCCGTCGCTGCGGACCCGTCTACAGGGCGGAGGCGCCGCATAGTGGCCTCCGGGGACCCCGCGACCGACAGCGCAGTCGCAGCCAGCCCAGGAGGCCGTAGGCGAAGGAGCCCAGCGCCCCGGAGGGGACTCCTACCACCATCCCGAGAGAAGCGGGAGTAGTCGCGACCCCCCTTTATGTGTTCTTTTTTTTTTGTTGTTTTGGTTATCGTCTTCCTTCTCATTGAGAGCAAAATAAAGGACTGTGTGTGCATAACTGAGAGTCGAGTCCTTCCTCCTATCCTGTCTTGCATGTCGACTAACCAGGAGCCGAAGCGGGGGCGGGCGGTGGCCGTGAGGAGACTCGGTGGGTGATATTCGGGCAGGGGAAATCGGTCGGGGGTATCGGGTCGGTGAGAGTGGACCGGGGGGATTTGGTCGAGGGGGCTCCGCGAATGAAGTCCGGTAATTGGGATTCGGTATGGGAGGGGCGTTGACGATAACCGGCGGGCTGGATCCGGACTCCCCGAGGTATTAAGGGCCGGTAGAGATTTTGTTTGGAGGCGACCAGGTAACGTAAGAGAGTGCTTGGACGGTGGTCACCGGCTTACCGGGGGACGACGTTCCCCTCGGCGCTCGTCTGGGAGCGGGGAGTTGTGACGTGACAAAGTCACGTCCCCGGCCCGGATGAGAGCTCGGCCGAGGGAGGCGTCAAGGGTGGTGCCTCCGCCCGAGGCGGGCGGGGCGTTAACGCATAATTTAGGTTAAGATTGCGAGACTTACAGGTTGCGAGGCGGTGTGGAGCAGGTGGCCCCAGATTTTTGTACCGACTTAGGGTCGCACCGAGGGAGTCGGCGAACGACCAGCTGGGAACGTGTCGAGGACGGACGGCCGACGGACGGGTCGCGCTGGGGCCCATAGCCGGTGCCGCGTAACGCCTGTCGGGGAGGAGGACGCTGGCCCGCCACACGGAATGACGACCCGCACACGGAGGGACCGGAGAGGGGGACGCCCCGGCGAAGGTCCCCGTTGAAGGGTCATCCACCCCCGGAGTATGCCACCGGTCGACGAGCCAGGGCCTGGCCAGCCCGACCGTCGAGCAACCGATCCCGGAGTCGCGGCCTGGACAGCCGGACCCGGCGCCATTTTGGGTACTACCGCAAGCGGGTGGAGGCAGGCGCGAGGGCGCCGTAGTAGGCGCAGCGTCGAGTAGGGCGCAGCACCCGCCAAGAGAGACAGGGCGTGCGGCACCGGCGCGCAGGAGCGCCACCACGGGCCCAGCGTGATTCCCCCGAACCAGAAGTTCGTCACTGTCGCGCGGGCCGTCGTACAGAGAGGTGCCATTCAACCCCCTGACGAGACTACCTGTTGCCGGAGCGGACTTGATTGTAAGGCCACTGCACAAGCACCGCAAGTAAGGTCGAAGCAATACCGAGGTCCTCCCGGGAGTCGCGTTGTACCGCGGAAGCATGTGATCGCTTAAATAGTCCGAAAAGAATACCGCGGGAGGACTCGCCGGAAAAGTGCGTATTCGCCCGTCTCGGGAGTTCGAGTGCGCGGCCGCCGGCAGTCAACACATTTAATGTCGTGTCGTCGGGTTAATTATCGCTGTGTGAGTAATTGTCGTATCGTCGGGACCCGTCAAGGGCCGTATCGTGTAAACTCGGAGTATGGGAACGGCGAAATGCGCTTCGCGTGATTGAGCGGTTTGGGCGAGGTGTTCTCAGTACGAGCCGGACACCGTATCATCGCGGGGCCGTAGGGGATCCGCGTGATCGCGTCGTGGCGTGCGGGACACCGTCGCGTTTTGTGTGTTGCGGACCTCGCGAGGCGTAAATCGCGGGATCATTTCAGGGCTCGTGGAATCCAGGATCCGGGGTCAACGGGACTTGCGGGATCCGAGAGATTCGCGGCCATTTTGGGACTGCGAGATCGCGCTGAGTGTTAAAAGCGTAATGTATCGCGAATTGTAATCGTCTTGCGAGCCGTTCCCATTCAGCGTCATTGCCGTTTCGTGAGTCCTTCGCGGCTAATCTTCGTCGAGTTGTGAAATATACTTCGGGTTGTGTGCGCGTTCGTAAGTCTGTTGCGTCGAGGGGAAATTCGAGTTATGTGTGCGTGAATCGTAAGTCTGTTGCGTCGAGGGGTAATTAATAGTTGTCGGTACCGCACGATTCAGGGAGGGATTTGTCGTAATCTAAAAGTGTGTCAGTACCGAGACACGCGGGGTGGGACTCGTTGTATAGCAGAAATTAGGAGAGGAAGCTCCTAGAGCTCCTCAATCCGAAATCGCGATCGCGGCGGGAGCAACCGCGCCGCCATTATACACTGTGTTATTCTACATATTAAACATTCTTCTGTTATATCTATGGTGTACTAATTGCGCTACGCTCCCTCTCCTCCTATATCGGACTCACGCCTGAGGTGATAACGAATCTGGATTTCGTGTATCGTGGTGCGAGGAATCGCACCTGGCGCCCATATTACGTTTGGTGAAAAGGATTCGGTCGAGCTACAGTCGGCTGTAAATTAATAGAGCCCTTCGGGAACGTTGGCCCTTTGATAATAAAATGACGGCGCGCTCCTTCTCGCCCGGCGAGACCGAGCGGACATCGTCGTCGTCATATAATGTTTCTACATTTTGTACGACCCATGCTCATGCTTTGCAACACATCCGGATCTTTTGCTTCGTATTGAAAGAAATCAAGAATTTTTTGTGCATTTTGATGAGGAATATTTATATCAGCGATTAATGCGGCATATCTAATATGCGCTTCTTTTACACGCTCATCAAATGTTCGCGATTCATTAATTTGCGTATTCGAATCTTTATTGGATTTGCTTATTTCACTACAACTACTCTTACATTTGTCAATATGTGTTTTCGATTTCGCGTGATAATTGATTTTTGAGCTACAAGCAATAGATTTATCGCAAATTAAACAATAAAATAAACTAGGATCATGTGGCACTTCGCGTAACCAACATTTATATTGCTCAATATGTAACCATGATTTACAAAATTTTTTTATTGACAAATTATTATTATCATTACTTGATGGTAAATTTTTCGCAATATTTTTTTTGTGAGACGCAGAATCCGGATGTTTTGAAATATGTGCTGCATTGCAGGAAAAATTTTTATCGCATATACTGCAGTAATAAAGCGTATTATCAGATGGTACTTTGCGTACCCAAGATTTGTAACGATCATCAGTAAGCCAAGCTTCTGGAAAGCTTCGCTTACGTCTTTTCGTCGGTTCGTTACACATCCCTTTATACAAAAAAAAGGATAAAATTGTAATATATAATAAATAATGGGAAAAATGTAGTGTGTCACAGAAAGAGATCAGGACCCTGTGGTTCGCCACTCCCACAGTATTCAGCGACTTAAAACCCTCTATTTCCGTGTGTATGTGTATTTTACGTGTATGTGTATTGTGTGTGTGAAATACCTTACAAGAATTCGTCAATATTAATTCGCAAACTCAAGGCGACAAGCTGATCAACGGCAAGACGGTTGCGTCAGAAATGAGAGTTTTTAACTTAGAAAAACAATTGAAGATTCGAGACAATCTAGACGCGGCTCATCGCCTGAGGTAGATCGGTGGGTGGGTGGGTAAAGCAGGCTGTTTTTTAGTGTGCCTCCTTCAGCCGCGTCGCCCGCGGATTAAATACCGGCAGTATCGAGATGGCATTATTGGATGGCACGCAGCGGCAAGTGATCGTTTTGCACATCGGCCGGGCGAATCTCATAACTATGAATGGGACAGTTTCAACTAGCTTATAATATCCTACTCATGTCCTAATCATCTACAGAAGTTTTGCCAAAAAGTGGGTTACTAAACCTAATAAGTCCGCTTGTGAGACGAAAGCAACATACGGCTGTGGCGAAAGCAACGCGCCGCTTCTATATAGTTTATTCTATAAAGATTCTTCTTTTGCTTTTCGTACGTTAGCTACGTTGTAAGAGATAAAGATTGAGAACAGATTGTATAACATTACACTTTACATTTCTAATCAATATTTATATTATTTACTAAACTATAATTTACTGTTCTGCAGTTATTACTTCCTAGCAGCACATGATGGAGTATATACGTTTTATATACGTTTCCTAAACGTATTTAAAATATTAGAAACGTTTAGGAAACGTATATAAAACGTGTAAACTCCATCATGTGCTACTAAAGTAATACTGAAAGAAATCCAAGGAAACTACATAAAGGTGATAAAAAAGGAAAACGCATATTTTTTATCAATATTTTATATGTTTAATTATAATAATAATTAACATTTATGTTACATCCTCCCCTTCTCCGCCCCTTCTTCCTCCTCCCCTTTTCCTCCTCCCCTTCTCCCTCCACCTCTTTTCCCTCTGTAACTATATCGGGTAAGTCCTGCCCGCTGATTATACCAGCGGGCACGCGACCGTCCCCACCGACTCGTCGTCCTCGGAGATCAGCTGAAAATAAAATTGACAAATAAATAATGCATAAATAGAATAGTCAAAGATGCGCGCGCGCGTGTGTGTGCGTGTGTATGTGTGTTAGAGAGAGAGAGAGAGAGAGAGAGAGAGAGAGAGAGAGAGAGAGAGAGAGAGAGAGATTGATTGATTGATTGATCTTTATTATGCCATAGTCAAAAGACTTTAGGCAAATCGTGAGTTAAGTCAGATACAAAATTAGTACAAACAAAAGTAAAATACAACAAACGCAGTGCAATCGCTACCGATAACTATATATCGTTAGATAAAAATGGAAATCGTGATATCGATAAGCAGGTAATACACCCCCGGCGAAGGATGCGTCATAAGCATATGGAATGGAAAGGATACAATGAGAAAAAAGAAAAATTGAGATACAAATATTCGAAGGTAGACAAGAGGTTACCGCATTCTGCTCGCGCCTCCGCAATGACGCCCGATGAACTGTGGTTCTAAACTAATATCACATAAAAGAAAACTACTCACAGGTAGTAGCATATACACTAAAACAAGAATAAACTTAAAGCGTCGGCAGCCCTATAGCACTTCAGTTAAGATTAAGTCTTGTTATACTCAATATATTTGTGCTCTCTCCCGAGATTTGGCGAAGGAACAGGTACACATCCTCCATAGGTCACATCAGATCAGCAAGACCAGCCTCAGAGGCGATGATTATAGGAGGCTGATTATGGTCCTTGCGGACAAATATTTTACCGTCTCTACTCCAAACATATTTATAAGAAGATTGCTTAGCCTTGGTTTTAGTTTTACGCAAGAGAGCATATGTATCAGCAGGAAGAAATTCGTTGACATGAATATGACCAGGGACGTCGCCAGGAAAAACCTCGCTGACTGTGAGTCGGCGTCTACGGCGCGTGGCTCCGAGAATATAATTGCGAACCTCCTGCGATTTAAGTGCAACAATGACGGATCTCGTGCGACTAGTATCCTTTCGCTGATAGGTGGCCGAAACAGAGCCAGACGCCGCGGACGCGTCACGCACCCTCACATCACGGGCCTCAAGGACATCAGAGGTCAGCTGTGGAAAGCCGAGCACGCGGAAAACATTCTCAACAAGCTCACCGGATGTGACAGTCAAACTACTAGGAACGCCTGAAATGATAATTTCGGACGTCCGAGGGACCCGCGATGCAGACAACCCACGCTCGACGTGCCGAGAGTCGCGCAACTGCGCGCACTGAGCCTCCAACGCCGCAATTCTTTCGCCCTGATCCTTTATAATTTTTAAGAGCTCAGGTATCTGATTCAACTTATGCGCGAAGTCTACATTTACTAACTCTTGTTGGTCGATAAAGGCGACAATCCTCTTGTCTGACTGATCAAACCTGGCGGTGAATTTTCTGTCCGATTCATCGAGCCTAGCAGCAATTTTCTTGTCTGATTCTTCGAGTTTAGAAAGAATCGACTGGAGGAGTGAGTCAGAGGGCCGCGGCTGCGCGCCAGAATCTTTAGGTAAAAGCGGCATGGCTGACAGTCGCGCTGTGCAGCACTCACTGGCAGATCTAGTACTAAGATAGGCCTTGACGCACCCCGGATGAAACTCTCTAGCGCATACACTACACGAGACAGACTGACCGGCTATTAATTTGGTACACCTGGTGCACATACGCTCGCGCTGCATGAGTATCGCAGAATAAACACTATCACCACTAAAACGGTCGCCAGGAGCGTGAGGATCGCGACAGTGTCACCCGACGCAATATCTCCGGAAAATAACCACTGATGTCGCACAACGACCAATCAGACGAGTCCAGGCAGTTCATGCAGATCACAGCAGGCGCCACCCAGATAGCCTCACGCACACGTCAGACCCAAGAACAGGTGTAGAAAGAGGAGATCAACAGGCAGGCGCATGCGCAGCAAGACACTTGATACGGGCAACTCAGAGAAATCCACAATGATTCCAAGAATGAGGTTAACATGAGAAATGATGCTTGTCACGAAAATACTCGGAATTAACTGGCAATCTCCAAGAAAAAGAATGAGGCGCGTGACAAGCAACAAAGAACCTGCTTAGATCTGCAACAAAAAGGCCCGAAGGCAGCTCGCGGCAGAAAATAGATCAACTCGAAGCAGGAGAAGAACACAGCGTGACCCAATTGATACTTACGCGAGAGAGAGAGAGAGAGAGAGAGAGAGAGAGAGAGAGAGAGAGAGAGAGAGAGATGATTGATGATTGATTGATTGATGGTTTATTTATGCCATAGTCACAGACTTTAGGCAAGTAAAGAATTACAAAGGTGTAAGCATACAAAAAGGAAGAAAAAAATAAGATAACAATAAAAACAAAAATAAAAACAAAAATAAAAAGAAAAAGAAAGAAAAGAACAATATAATAATGGCAGATGTAATCTACGCAGGAAAAATAGAAATAAAAATAAGAATAAAATGTAACTAAACTAATGAAACGCACAAGAAATAAGTTGACACCCTGAGTCAGAACATGCATGGTGGGCAGAGGCTGAGGAGACATTAGATAGAATTGCGCTCAAGCGAGAAAAGATGGTCATACAGTTTACTCTTGAAAACGGCGACAGACGTTGCAGATACTACGTCGGTGGGAAGCGAGTTCCACAAGTAGACGCCTGCAAGATGGAAGGACTTATGATATGCTTCGGTTCTATGGATAGGAACATGGAAAGAATGAGGTATAGCCAGACGTGATGATCGCCTGACTAAGGGGTCAGGACTAGTGAAGATTTCGGAGATGTAGGTAGGAGACATGTTATGAGACACCTTAAACATTTCAGTGCCTAGAAAGTAGAGGCGTCGATGCTTGACCGTCAGCCACCCCAGCTGATGACGGTAGGGCGTGATGTGTTCATCACGCCTTAAATTAAAAACAAAGCGAACCGCACAATTTGAAAGTCTTTGAAGCTTGGTGTTGAGCTCGTCAGACACATCGTTGTACACAAGGGAACAGTAGTCTAACAAAGGCCATATCAAAGTGGTCACAAGTTTTACACGCAGATTAAATGATAGGGAATTTTTGTGAAATTTAAGTTTATGCAATGTAAAATGTACCCTTTTGGAAATGTACGAGACATGGCTTGCCCAAGATAAATCGGAGCGCATGATGACCCCGAGGTTACGTGTCTCAGTAACAAATGGGATGGAAGTACCGTTAACCGATATGAGAGGTAAGTCACTAAGATTTAGGTGCCTAACATGACTCCTACCTCCAAGAATCAAGACTTTGGATTTCCTGAGATTAAGAGTCAATCCATTACGCACAGCGAACTCTGAAATGACACCCACGTCATAAGCAACGAGCTGCAAAGCGACATTCAGTTGGCTAAGAGGAGTCCTGCGGTAAATCTGTGTGTCATCCGCAAATACAATACGCTCAGTAAACCTGAGGAAGGCGCCAATGTCATTTATGAAAAGAGAGAAAAGGAGAGGACCCAAAACGGATCCCTGCGGAACTCCAGATGTAACGGACAGCCAGTCAGAGAGCACTCCCTCAAGGTCAACAACAGCCTGAGATCGACCCGTGAGATAGGAAAAGATTAACTTGAGGGCAGAATCAGTGAACCCCAACCGCCTGAGTTTGGTGAGCAGTAAAAAATGACAGACTGTGTCAAAGGCCTTACTAAAGTCGAAAAGGACAAGGATAAGCACCTCACCCACGTCGACGGCGTACATTATGTCATGGAATAATCGCAGTAAGGCTGACTGGGTGGAATAACGCTTGCGGTATCCAGACTGCCGATTGTCAAGAATATGGTGAGCTTCAATAAAGTCAGTAATCTGGCGATGTATAATTTTTTCAAACAGTTTAGAGAGCTCACACAAGTTGGCAATGGGCCTCGTGTCTGAGGGAGAGGCCGGAGATTTGACCTTGGACAGTGGGCGAAGTATAGCTCGCTTCCACAGGGGCGGAAAGTGACTAAGTTTAAGACAACTATTGAATAGTGAGGTTAGGAGATTGCCAATACTAGGTCGGGCTAAGGCTATGGCATAAAGTGGTATTTGATCGTAACCAGTGGCAAGAGAAACGGAAGATGAGGAGACGAGAGTACTTAGATCATCACTGGTTATCAGGGAAAAACTAAAAAGTGGTTCATTCGGCACTATGGATGAGATAATATCAGAAAATTGAGACTGAGAACATGAAGGAAAACAGTTGGAGATAGAGGCATAATGAGCATTGAGAGTGTCACGTGAAAAGAAATCTAGCGGAGAGGATAGGGGCGACTCGACCAGGCCGAGATTAGCAAGCTCACGCCACAACTTAGATGGATCAGAAATTACGCTTAATCTCGCCAAGTTATAGTGTTCCCTGGCTCTTCTCAAATCAACAGTGAGACTGTTCCTGTACTGCCTATAAATATGAAAATCAAGCACGCTACCAGATCTTCGAGCAATATTGTATAGACGATTGCGATGCCGAATACCGCAAGCGAGGACATCAGTGAGCCAAGGCGCGGATGGACGAGTTACACGAAAGGTGCGAATAGGTGCATGCCTGTCCAGACTGGAAATAAAGTCTTTGACTATGGTGTCCAGGATGCCGTCCAGGTCAGACTCGCCGAGATCAACACCGCCGAAATCCTCAGAAAAGGAAGAAGACAACGCTGAGGTGAGAGTTTCAACGAATCTCTGCTCATCAAACTCTTTATAGTTCCGGCGAATCAGAGTACGCCTCGCGATGGACGGAACCGCAAACGAATACGTCAACTCAATAAGGTCATGGCCGTTAATGAAGGGTGCGTCCGACTTACGAAACGATAAAACCTTGTTCAGACTGTCGACGATGAAAACGTCGAGCCATGAGTCGGAAGAAGGAGTATGATAGGTCGATTGCGACTCCACTATGTGGAGCGACAATTGCGTGACCATGTCTCTAAGGTGATTGGGTTCGTATGTTGAGGCAAGGAGATTGGAGTTTAGGTCGCCCGAAATAATAATGTTCCTGTAGTTGTGAACAACCGAAGATAGAGTGTCAACATATTTACTAAAGTTTTTTCCCCTCGGTCTGCGATACATCGAAGTAAAAAGGAGAGGCTCGCATGCGTCACCCCGAACGTCAAGAACAAGATATTCGGGTTCATTAGAGAAGGACGGAGGCGACGCCGCCAAAACACGCGCGCGCAGCGAGTCGTGGATATAGCAAGCAACACCTCCTCCCTCCCTGCCCTCTCTATCAGCACGAAGCAAATAATATCCCGGGATGCGAACTAGGTCGTCGGAAATATGCGAGTGCAGCCAGGTCTCAGAAATCGAGATGATGTGAAAAAGTCTGACGCTATGAAAGCCTGGACTGACTCAAGATGGGCAGGAAGGGAGCAGGCATTGAAGCATGCGATCTTAAGACGACGCGAAGCAGAAGGAACCACATCCGCCGCCACAGGTCAGTGAAGCTGGTCAAAATCAGCCTCCGAGGCTATTAAGATTGGAGGCAGACCATTGTCCTTACGGACAAAAATCTGACCATCCCTACTCCATACATATTTGTAGGCCATTTGCCTAGCCCTTACTCTCGTCTGACGTAACAAATTATAAGTGTCAGTAGGAAGGAGTTCGTTAACATAGATATGCCCGGAAATACTTTTAGAGAAAACATCACTGACGGTGAGTCGGCGCTTGCGGCGCATAACCCGCAGAATATACTCTGAAATCTCACGCGACTTGAGCGCAACTATGATAGATCTCGTGCGTCCAGCGGAGTCAGCACGAAGATCTGAGGCAGAAACGGAGGCCGGGGCCCCGTCGCGCGCCACGGACGCATTCCTCCGCCCCACATCGCGAGTCTCAAGTACGTCGGAAGCCAGCTGAGAAACGTCGAGCGCACGAAAAACACCAGCGACGAGCACGTCAGGCGCATCGGTAAAAATGCTTGGAATGCCAGAAATAATAATGTCCGACGTACGAGAGACCCGCGATGCAGCAGACGACAGACGATCGGTAGGCTGAGTACCGACCAATCGTCCACCACGAGCCTCCAACTCAGCAATACGATCACCGTAATCCGACATGACTCTCAGAACCTCGGGTATCTGGTTCAACTTTAGCTCGACATCAGCATTCACGGATTCCTGGTGGCTGATGAAGGCAGTGATCGCAGCGATCTTCCTGTCAGACTCGTCGAACCTGGCGGCGATCCTCCTGTCCGATTCGTCGAGCCTGGCAGCAAGTCTCTTCTCCGATTCGTCGAGCCTGGACAAGATCGACTGAAGCAGCGTATCAGACTGTGGTCGTGTGCCCGAAGGAGAGGCCATGTCGATCGGATCAAAGGATACTGCACACTTGTCGAGCTGCGGTGTAAGCGGCAATTCCGGCGACGCCGCTAAGGCTTTGCAGCAATGATCGGCGTATTTAGACGAGGAATACGACCTGATACAGCCGGGGTGGAACACTTTGTTGCACTCGCATGCAACCGAAGCTGTCGCAATTGGCTTCTTGCACTTATAACACTGCATAAGTGATGCGTTGCACTAATTCAGGATCAAAAACAAGAGAAGCGCAGTATGGCAATCCAGTAGGAGACAGATGGTAATACGTTCGAAGCCGCGGATGGTAACAGGCAATAGCACATGCGGAAGCCAACAGATGGTAACTCGTGCGTAGAGCAGGTGCGAAAAACAGGACAGCGC
The DNA here is from genome assembly GCA_035220575.1 of Temnothorax rugatulus. NCBI lineage: Eukaryota > Metazoa > Arthropoda > Insecta > Hymenoptera > Formicidae > Temnothorax > Temnothorax rugatulus. The sequence continues at coordinate 247 of JASTWL010000862.1, read as the reverse complement.
GGAGATGAAAAAAGCAGGAGCATGCGCAGCGAGAGTCCACGTCGATCCAGATCGATGAGGCGAAAGTGAGGTTAGAAAGAGAAAAATACTTTCCTCGGGATATCCGGGACAGCAGTTGCAAGGAAAGAAAGATGCAATATCAATCCACACAAGCAACAAAAAGCCTGCTCGATTCTGTAACAAGAATTGCCCGAAGGCAGCTTGCGGCAGAGATATGTTCGGTTAAAGCAGGAGCAACAGAACGGAA